>JAQMYJ010000033.1:32498543-32523164 GCA_030014305.1 Clarias laeviceps | reverse complement strand
ATTTGTATCATGTGCTTTTTCTGGATTTTTGGTTGATATTCTGTCTCAATCCTTTACCATAAACCTATTATAAAAATTATAGACCCTTCATTTCTTTGTACTCTAAGTGGGCAAACTTAGAAAATCTGTAGGGGATCAAATACTTATTTCCCCCACTGTACTGTATGTGTGTGCCTTGCGATGGATTAGCACTTCATCCAGGGTGTACCCCTTTCCTTTCCTTAAGTCTCCTAAAATAGACTCCAGGCCCCCCGTGATACTGTATAGAGGATACAGTGATATAGATATTGAGTGACTGAGTGAGAGAGTGTGCATTGTTCCACTCGGTCATTGATTGTGGGCAGTGATGAAGAGTTGCTATTAATTAATGCACAGTATTTAGATTAGAGTTACAAGCATATAGTGAGGATTTAATTTAATGTAGAAATTGCTTATTTACTATTACAATTATACAATACCTGAAGATACTCATGTAAGAATCCTGCAAAAAGGTGCCACAAATCAGAAAGCACACACTTATATTGGATGTCTTTGTATCTTCAAGTATTACAATTTCTCTTCACTGGAACAAAGAGGACCCAGACCTTTTTCCATCACGATAATGCCCCTGTGCAAAAAGAAAGCTCCAAGAAAAAACATGATGTGGTAAGACTGAAGTGGAATAACTCCAATAGCTCTGACTGAACTCAACCTAAATTAACATCTTTAAGAAGAACTGGAGCAAAGTCCAGAAAATGCAGACTGCACCCCAGACCTCGGTATGTCATGTTGAAATGCATGTTTTATAATAATAATAATAATAATAATATGGAAAATTTAATTCAAAAGTCTCTGCCCAAGGTAACTTTTATAATCCCAGAGCAGTGGTGGATTTAGATATGAATAACATGGGCAAGTACCCAAAGTGGCATCTTGCCAGAGGTGGCACAGAGCAGGTTGAAAGAAATGAAAATAAAAGTTCAGAGCAGAGAAAACAGTGTGCATTTAACTTTTGCCGGAGGTCAGTACGTGTCCAGGTGGAGTGACTACAGCAATGCAACAACCAAAATCAATTATACTACGAAATGTTGATAAATAAAGTACAGTTCTTTCCTCACACTGTGAATGTATATTTTATATGTATAAAATTGTTTAAAATAGTATATAACCAACCTGTACACACAAACCAAAATGATAAAATGTTTTTGTGTTGGCTGTTAATTCGGGGGGGGGTTTAAGTGCCCATTTTACAAAAAAAAAAAAAAAAAAAAAGAACAATAGTAGGCAAAAAGGCAAAAGACAACAGTATGAAGATGTGCATAACTTAAGAGTATAATATTATGCATGTAATATAATACTGTAAATTATCATGAAACTTGTTTGTTAACCTGTGTTGTGATGTTGTTGTACTGTTACTAGTAGTTGTAGTATGTATGAACTAGGTGACGTAATGTATGTAAACTATGAACTAGGTGACTTTAATAGTCTACAGTAAATAGGGAACCCAGAAAATTTTATTTAGTACCTGTGTAATCCAACAATCAGCAACGTTCCCCATGTAAATATTAAAACAATATTTAAAGCTAAGGTGCTGATTCAGAATACATGTCAGTTTTATTATTTTTATATAAAATTGGAGAAGGTACATTTTAAAATTTAAACCACAATATTAATACATATATTGTGTATCATATTATATTAATTACTACAGTACAGTACAGTACAAGGGCCAATAGATGCATGTCAGTCCCAAGGACGGATAAAATGGGAGGGTTGCATCAAGAAAGGCATCTGGCATAAAACCTCTGCGGATCGGATGGTCGGCTGTGGCAACCCCTCGATGGGAACAGCCGAAAGACCAACAACATTAATAACTACAAAGGTAGTGTCTTTATTCATGACATTTGCATAACAGCATGCAAAACTGCTGCACAAATGGACTTTTATTGTCCTGCAATTAAAGCACCTGACTGCCTTTCATTTAAAACATGTGAGCCAGATAAACATTTCTAACGGCCAAAGACCTGCGACTTGCTCTGGTGGGGATTTTATAAATTCCAGCCTGTTCCAACAATTTGTTTTGTTCTTATTAATTCATCTATATCCCCGTGTAGAGTATATTCTCATGGTTGATCCACCAATGATTATGTAGCACCCAGTTAGGTAACAAGAGTATTAGAAAAAAAAGCTGGGAAGCTGGGATTTTTGCATTATATATACGCTGATATATATTATTTTATTTTATTATTATTTTTTTTTTCCCAAAACAGAATTTCAAGATTCAAGATTCAGTGTATCAATATCAGGAGTACCAATTATCTTGTCATGATTTGGTTATAATTTGTTGGTCCTGGATGCTCTGTAAACAGCAATTCACTGAGAGTGTTAGTATTCATTCAGATGGTGTCATGCGTCCCAAATGCATTGTGCATTCCGCACCTCGCTCCGCATCACAAGCTTTCATTACAGCCCGGCCACTATATCCACAATGACACTTACGACAGCACCTGCTCAGTGATCTTGGCCCGTTTCCTTGACAACCATGAATTTTATGGCACTCGCACTTGGATAGAGGAGTTAGACTTATCTATGAGGGTAATTGATGCCAGGAAGTCAATCAACCCCTTTCACACCCTTCCAACTGATGACTTTTGTCGGTCAGGCATGAAAAAGCTTTTTTCTCTCTCCTGGGAGATAACTAGCTCCTTAAAAGTCCAAATTCTATGACATGTATGACTCAAGAAACAGGCCGTTCCATTCAACCTCATCACATTTGTACCCAAGAAGAGCTGACAGAGTTTCAGGCATTGACACCAACACAGAAAGAGGAAAGCAATCTTGATCCCAATGAAATGTGTCCCTGGGCTTTTGCTGTAAACATGGTCTCATAAAAAAAAAAGCTTTAGTTGGCGGTAAAACCTCATGGCAGATCAAGGCTGAATGCCCTGGCATGAATGGAACAGCAAATCGGGACCCAGTCACCTTGTGTTAGCCTTGGCAGTGGACTAATTTATTGCTACATTTGTTACCAGTCTAGAACAGGAGAGAAAGGAAACCATGCCAATCGCTGGCATTTGAAAAGGTGGCATGGAGAAAAAGAGGGCAGGAAATAGCCAAGGTAGCTGAAGAGTGTCATGGCATGGACAGATTTGAAAGTGTTTTACAAGATTTCGTATATTTTCCATAAAATTATGCCAACAATATTTGATGGATTTTGCCTATACAGTATACTGTAAGTAATAAAGATGATGAGGCATCCTGGAATATTAAATTAGTCGACATCGTAGTGGTATGATGGTTGAAGTTACTCTTATCACCTCAAAAATGGTAACAATCACTAAAGCAAAGTCACAATACAATGTGAAGTAATGTTGGGAAAATGATGAAAAAAACCCATGCTGAAAGAATTTAATTTACAGCTTTACATCTGACTGTAATGAAACACATTCTGTAGATGGGTAACAGTTTATAACACTGTTCAACAAGTTATAGTATGTAAAAGTACAGTATGAAGGAAATGTGCAAGAACTAAGCAGGAACAAATAAAAAGTTTTTCATGAATATTTATTTTACTGTGTTAATGGTTAAAGAGTTTTAATAGAAAAAATAATATTTTTTCAAGGTTGAGTATCTTATGCCTTGTTTACATTGTACAGTACTTCATTTGTCATTTTGACAAATGCGCTCCCTGTTCGCTAATCTAAGAAAAGTCCAGAAAATAAACTCGGTTAAAAATCGAGTTTTGTCGTAAAACGACTCTAGTGCGTTAAAAGTCACTATACCACTTCAGCGCTGTTATTTCAGCAGTGAAAATATTCATTTTAGCTTTTTTATTTTCTATTGGTGCAGTTGCTTGTTTACAACTGTAGCTTATTTTAAAATAGATTATTAAACCTGGCACAGAACTGAACTGTTCATAACATCGCTTTTACTCAAAATTTTGATTTCATTTATGGTACAGGTTAAACTTTAAGCAGATATCCAAGTCCTGCAAAAATTCCATTAAATTCTGTCCAGACAGTTCTGCATAATGCTGTGGAATCAGCTGGACAGACATATGGACATGCGAACATACAGACAGAACAGACCGATTTCGGGTCCTCCAATGTATGAAACAAAGATATAATTGGGTTCTCACCAATGTACAGTAAAAGAAAAGCTCTCTTTTTTTTTATATAAATAATGAACTACTTGTTAATTACTCATTAAGCATGTTCATATGTTCGTTTGATATTTCCCATTTAGTGATTAGTTTCTTATTTTTATGCTAGTGAACTACAAGATTACTACAGGTAATAACTACTATTTGATTAATGACCACATTTTTTAAAATAAAAATTAGTAATGAATTGCTGCAAGTTAAACTGTTAACAAATCAGTCATTGATAATGTGTTTTAATTTACAACATAGTGATTATAAAAGAGTCAAAGATAGATAGTCATTTTTCAGGATATATTTAACGCTCAGTACTTACTGCTTAAAACTAGTACAGTAATTGCTGTATACTTAAGAACATAATTACAATGTCATTAATTACTGTAGTACTTCTTTGTGTTAGGAATAAATGGAAATAAAGAACATAGTTCCTGCATTGTTATCTATACATGTTGAACAGTATTATAAAATGTTCGGTAAATGGTAAAGAAAAAAGAAATCACCAAACTTCACCTTTATTAAACCTCTATTAAAAATAACAGCGCTATCCTTTCCAGCCATGCTGACTAAATGAATTTGGCCCTTCAAAGCAAAATGCCACGCTCATCCAAGCTGTAATAAACATCAGATCTGTTGTGATTAAGATTTTGACATTGCTTACCCACACATCTGTGATAGAGTAATATGAAAAGACATGAGTGGGGGCTGAGGTCAATGCGTGATGATCTGCTGATGATTTTTCTGACCCACATCACGGTTTCATCCGTCTTTCAATTCCGCTTGATATAGTCATACCTAATTACACAGTTATCATCATCAGCAAGACTTCTTCCACATGGAGGAGGTGGAATGAAAAGAGAGGCAACAAATATGAGATAAAAAAAAAGAAAAGAAAGAAAGTGAAGATATATTTGCAAATGCACCACAGGCTACAACGCTAATCCCATCAAATGAGCGGAGAAGGATAGCTTCCAATCCCATGTCAAACATAACCAATTACCCGACTGATAAGGATTCAGCGGCTCACCGTGACGGCAACTGTGACTCTGCACTGATGATGAGGAAACTCTAGGATATACACTGATCAGCTATAGCCTTTAAACCATCTGACTGATATTGAATAAGTCCTCTTTGTGCTGCTAAAACAGTTGTTACTGAATGCTCTGAGGCATGAACTCTGCAGTGTGGCAGGGAGCACCATGGCCACCAGAGAATATTGTTTCAATGAAGTGGTGTACACTTGGTCAACAGCCATGTTTAGATAATTGGTATGCATCAATGCAGCATCTACATGACTGGCAGGACCCAAGGTGTTCCTGCAGAACATTGCCTATTGCATCATGACGTAAACTTCATAATCTTGGTCTCTGGCTGACTGTAAGTGTGTGAAAGTAAAACACTCATTAAAGCAGAATGTCTAACTTTCTTATACAGTATCTGTCAAATGCTCCCTAAATGTTCTTATTACTTTTACTTGAACAGTGAAGCTTTTGCTTTGTGCTTTGCTTTGTGCTAAAATGATATTTAAGTGTCAACATCCAAATTATGGTTTTATCACAGCCTCTATTTTTAACTCTTACACCTGGTCATCTTCTGTCTGGGTACTGGGCTAGCACTTAACATTCTCTCTCCAAGCACAAACAAGCACAACATGAAGCAGACCATTCCCAGGCCTTTTACAAACTGTGATCTGCTATCACAAGTAGAGTTGTTGAGGCAGATCATAAAAACAAGGGTGTGTGTGTGTGTGTGTCTCACTATGAATGTGTGTATCAGGGGCAGAAAAGAAGCAATAACACTCAAGGCCATCGTCCACTCAGAGATGCAGGCATTCATCACGAAGCATTACAGGAAACACACGCCATTCTACAGAACAGACAATGTAGAGCAACCTGTCAAAACTGCGACTTCAGGTGGACATAACAGATAGATAAATAGATAGATAGATAATCAATCAATCAGGTTCTCTCTGTCTCTTTCTTTTAGCTTCTTTCATTTGTTTAGTAGCGTTCCTTCCTTCCTTCCTCCCATTTCTTTCAATGGATCCAGAGAAAGACAGACAGACAGACCCACATGCGGGCGCACACACACACACACACACACACACACACACACACACACACAGTATGACATCTGTGAGAAGTCAAAGCTACTGTTTTTTTCACATGGATAAATCAATCCCAGCTCCGAGCTTTGTATCCTCTGTCTTTCTTTCCTTAACTGCTTTGTTTGCCTAGCTGCTGTTGCTTCATTGCTTTTTCTTTCCTGCATTTCTTTTATCATTCCTTCTTAAAAGCCTTACCTGCCTACTCATATGCCCTTTGCTTGTTAGTCTGGCACCATGCACAAACTCTCTTATAAATAAAAGCAAACATTAGGCTAGATAAATAACTAGGCTTGTTTATGTACGTACACTAACAGAAAACCTGGAATCCATAGCATCACACACCAAACAAATTCATCATTAAAAAAAAGAAATAAATAAACATTAAATTAGGTGTTTCCAAACTTTGTACAGGTACTGACACTGTATAAAATGTATATAGCGTTGTTTCTAGCACAGTCACCTCTGGTTTTAATATCAAAATGAACCTAAAAGTAACATGTATAGAGAGGGTCTATAAAATAATTACCACCTTTAAAATGATCATATTTTGTTACTTTGCAGTCTCTGGTAGTGCAGCGGAATCAACTATGAAGTGAAGTCTATAATAAAGAAGTGGAAGGTATTTGGTACAACACAGACCTTCTCTAGATCAGGACGTTGCTCCAAACTGGATGAAAGAGCTAGAGTAGGTGGGAACTGGTCAGATAGGCATCTCACTGTAATGAGCACTTGATTGTTGAACGTTTTTCCTGATACCTGCAATACTGGCCCTTGAGAATCCCAGAAAACTGTAAGCATCGATTTCACGCTGATGATTAACTTTTTACATTTTTTCTTGGTCAGTGATTAAGGAAGGTAAAAGGTTTCTTAAAAATAATCATTACTGGTGATGACACATGGATTCGTCACTATGATCCTGAGAGTAAACGGCAGAGTATGGAACGTAACCAACCCAACAGACACGGAGTACTTGCTGTACGGACATCTAGAGGAAGTTCACAGCTGTATTTCCATCCTAATATACAGGAAAAACAATCACATAAAGTAAGAGCTGGATTTCTTAGAGGACACTCATGAGGTCAGTGTCATCCCAGCCATGCATGCACAGTAAGAGCAAAATGGTGTGGTGAACCATGGAGTGGTGTTCAGGTGCTCAAGTTCTATGGGTATTAAATATTGCACACACATCCAGTACTGAAAATATGTTGTGCAATCTAAGTGGTAAAATACATTTTGCAAAAGTTCTAAATAGTTCATGGTATTTTGTCTGAAACATGGACACAAATTTAAACACCACATCACTTAAAGTGCCAAGGAATTCCCTTGTAAGGTGGAGCATATCAAACTTTGGAGGTATTATTTGCCTTTTTATTTAAACAAGCATTATTGGGAGTGTGAAGTGTTGTGGCCATGCAACTTTGCTATAATTGCTGTATAACAGTTTGTAAGTGGACTCAACCCTGTGCATTATCAGTGGTTGTGTAACATAAGTTTGGTGTTAAACATATCTGAAGATGCGCAGTCAAATGATGTACCTTGCATGTGTTAATTACTTTAATAACACAGTCTGTTCATTATTCAAGCTCATTTGGCAAATTTCCTCTTTAATTGGTGCCATTATGGACATCAGCAGCTGCCCACACAAAGCAGTGCTGCCATCATTATGCAAAGTTATTGCCTAATTAATAATGCCACATCGGTGGAAGAATCTTTAAATGATCTACATGAGTAAATGTCTTAGTAGTGATGAAATGGTAATTATCATATGTGTGTGTGTGTGTGTGTGTGTGTGCGCGCGCGAGTGTGTGTTGTAACCTCAACTCTCCCTCTCTGTGTTCAGGGTTAATAGCACTTAAACGCATTATGTTCATGCCAGACATTAAGATCATCTCATGGTCTATGGATCTTTTTTTTTTTTTTTTTTTTTTTTTCATACCCACCCACATTAGCAGTGTAGAGGCTCACCTTTCCAGCTGAGCTGAGTAAGTGTTGTCCTGCCTGCTCTCGCTGTTTTCCTCAGTGTAGGAGGTTAATGTTGACTTCATTAGTATCTATCGGATGAGTGGAATGAGTGAAATCCAGCCTGAAGGACTCGCATATTAATCTTTATAATTAACTTGTGATGCTGTCCATGATTTATTTTATAATGAAATTCAGAAGTTTTTTTTTTATTTTAGATATGTTTCAACAGTCTACTTCCTTAGTCTACTTCCACTTTGGTTAACAGCTGCCTGGTGATAGTTTAGATTGGTGCATTTTGTGTGTGTGTGCGTGCGTGTGTGTGCGCTCTAGTCCTGTATCTGATTGTATTCACCCTTTTTGTTTTCATGATTAGTTTTCCACCATGTATTCTCTGTGTAGTTGTTCTGCGCAAAGTATTACCGAACATTTCTGTATCAGTACGTTCTGAGCTTTCATTTCCTGTTTCATTATTATCCTCACCCATGTGTTGATCTTAATTATGGAGTTACACAAGTCTTTGTTACTTGTTTGTGTCCAGATCCAAGCTTTGGACATTGTGTCTGAAAAGTCAGGAGCCACTGACTTCCTGGCCACTTTAACATACTACCACTACTACTACTAATAATAATAGTAATAATAAGAAGAATTATTATAATAATGTTTGTTTATTTAGATTTTGATCAACATATTTGAAAAGTACATATTCATATGTTTTTTTGGTATATTCACAATAAAACACACACTGACCACTTGCATCATGTTTTTAACAGGTGTACCTAACAGTGACCTCATCAATCCACTGCAATGTTTGCACAGTTTCACTGTATTATACTGTACACAATTATAGACACAGACACATTATACGTATATTCCACATCTTTCTTACCTATTGCACCTTCTGTTTACACATTTACTTCACAATGTTACACAGTTATACTGTACAATACTATATCACTATATATACCATAACACATTATATTTATATTATTATATTATATTATATTATATTTGTTAATAGGACACTTATGCACATCTGGTTAGATGCTAACTGCATTTCATTGGCTCTGTACATTTACATTTAGGCATTTTGGCAGACGCTCTTATCCAAAGCGACTTACATTTTTTTTTTTTTTTATCTCATTACACATCTGAGCAGTTGAGGGTTAAGGGCCTTGCTCAAGGTCCCAACAGTGGCAACTTGGTGGTTGTGTGATTTGAACCTGGAATCTGAACCATAGTCCAATGCCTTAACCACTGAGGTACCCCTGGCCACAGGTGCTTTAACAAAATCATATTTCCTTTCTTATCTTCAACTACCCCTACCCCATGGTCTGTACATCTACTCTGCACAATTGCAATAAAGTTGAATACTAATCTACTGTATACCTGTTCAACTGCTGATTAACACAAATATCTAAATCGGCATAATCACATGGCATAAGGCCAATCACATGGTAGACAACCTGCTGAAATTCTACCAGAGCATCAGAATAAGACAGAAAGGTGATTTAAGTGGCTTTGAACATGGCATGATCATTGGAGCCAGATAGGCTGGAAACAGTCAGAATCTGCTGATCTTCTGGAATTTTCCCACACAACCATCTCTAGGGTTTACAGAGAATAGTCTAAAAAGAAAAAAAATATCCAGTGAGGCAGTTCTCTTGGATAAAATGCCTTGTGGATGACAGAGGTCAGAGGAGAATTGCCAGAAGGGCCAGGTTTGGGTTGATAGAAAGGCAATAGTAACCTCAAATAACATCATGTTGCAATCGAGGTATGCAGAAGAGCATCTCAAAGTGTCAAACCTTGAAGCAGATGTGCTACAGCAGCGGAGGACCACACCCAGTGGATAACATGCCAGGTCACAAAGCTAAAATCATCTCAAAGTAGTTTCTTAAATGTGTTCACCGAGTTCACTGTTCTCAAATGGCCTCCACAGTCACAAGATTTCAATTCAACCGAGCACCTTTGGGATGTGGTGGACAAATGTGCAGCACCTGTGTGATCCCATCATGTAAATATGAAGAAAATCTCTAAGAAATGTTTCCAGCACCTTGGTCGATCTATGCCACAAAGAATTATGGCAGTTCTGAAGACAAAAGGGGTGCCAGTACCAGAAAGGTGTACCTAATAAAGTGGCCAGTGAATGTACAAGTCTTTGAGTCTGTCCCGCTCTCTCATTTCTTCATGTGTACACTATTCTTAAACCGATCAGCTTATGAAGCTCCAACATTCATGCTAATACCATCATTAGTGCTTGTCATTTAATAGATCGCTATCTAGCTGTGCCATGTCCCTGCTATAACTGCATTGCATTCTAGGACCTCAGATACAGCAAATGCATCAATGGCTCCACTATGTCTATATACATTTTTTAGGGGTACATTTGAGAATGTTGATTTTCTTCCCTATTAAACACCCTTGTACATACAGTAGTAAAAGCACAGTACTTGGGAATATATACAGTAGGAATAATGTACTGTAAATTACAGGATCTATTACAAAGTAATAACATTATCAGTAATAACATCACAACTATTCCAAAATTTGTTAATAATGCCTCACAAATAGTTCTATATACAAACATATTTATCATGTTCTTTCAGCATGAACTTTTCCTTTAAGACTTCAGAGTGAGTGAGCTTTTTTGATCTGATCCACAGGAGAAAGGTTCCTTCATGATTCCATTCTGTCTCTCTCTCTCTCTCTCTCTCTCTCTCTCTCTCTCTCTCTCTCTCTCTCTCCCAACCACACTCAGTCCAGCAGCAAGATAGGAAACATCAAACTGTTTTTTTTTTCAACCCTCCATTTGCAGAGGGAATTTTTGCTGCTAAACACACATCTTGGCCTTGTGAAATCACAGCACTGCTTTTGTACTCATTTATTCCTTATCTCTAAGTCACAGGGCATTTTTTTTCTTCACCCTACTGACCTGACAGGTGGCCAAAAAGTTTTGGCCTGACATTCTAAAGGTTCGGCTTGAAGATAAGAAAGGAAATGTGATTTTGTTAAAGCACCAGTGCTGATAACAAATTGGAAAAGTTACGGCTTTCATTTCCAGGAGTAAACCATGTCACGTCTTCATTCTCTCACTGCTACTGAAATGGGATTTTCCGTCTGAATTAAAGGTAATCCTAGGTGAAGTGATTTCCTTATCGCTTTATTTATCTTGTATAGTGGCAGGTAGAAATTGATCTGTAAATGAGCTGTCATAGCGCTGATCCTCCTCTGTGTTGATCAACCTTGGGATAAGGTGCCCGGGCGTGGTTTCAGCAATGCTTCCAGGTTTTTATTTGTTTGTTCGTTTGTTTGCTTGCTTGCTTTATTAATTTGCACTTTAAATTTAAGTTGTCTCTTCATACAGTATGTGCTTCTCACGTGGACATACAATATAGTGCTAGCATGACATTTTTTTCCCTATAGTTCATTTTACCTTAATGTTCAATTTATGTCTTTTTTTGCTCTATTTCTCTCTCTTTTCTCTCTCATAAAATAAATTTTGTACAGCTAGAAGTAAAGCTTCTTCATAAATCCCAATATAAATTTAATTAAAAAGCAGAAATTAATTCAATGTTTGCTGTGATCTATTCATGTATAGACTGGGATTTATGTCCTGACAGCACCTTCATTTTTACCCACTGTCCCATATGCTCTCATTTTCTTTAATTATAAAATAATTGACAGAAAGACTTACTTATATACTGTACTGCTTCATGATCATGGATAATTTGATGTAAGATATCATGATAGACCATCAAATACCATAAAATCAAGAGGATATCACACTTGACTTGGGCTATCAAGTTTGAGTAAGACAGTAATAAATAGTTGGTAGGCAATGACATGTATTTATTCAACAAAGAGTATCTTTGGTATACTGTAACAGAATGTGAAGAAACAAGAAAAATGGTTATCTGAAGCCATCCTGTACTGTGCCACACTATTCATCATCATACTCAGTGTTGGATATCTAACAAATGCCTGCACGTGGTGGACCAAAGAAAATGTGCAAAACTGGCCAACCACAATCAAAGTCCAACAACAAATTAAGACAAAGTGTCTATATTAGTAGAATAAGGAAACACATCTATACATGAATACCATTATCTGAATCACATGCTTAAATGTTAAATTGGAAAGATAAAACCAACCAACCATAATGTAAGAAGGCGGACGAAGTGGCAAGAATTCTTTAGTGAATTGTACAATTGTGAACCATCACTAGCACAAACTCCTGAGCCACCATCAATAGAAGTACCACTGATTCCTGTAAATGATAATCAACCAACACTAGAAAAAGTGAAAACAGAAAGACAGTCACTTAAAAATGGTTGGACACAAAATGTGGTTCAAGTCACAATGGAAGTGATTCCAAGCAATTCAATTCCAGGGTGAAGTTGTATTCCATATTGTTAATCATTTGGAGATGCAAGCAGATTCCCTTTCCACTTAGAAATGTGCCATTATTGTACCAATCCATAAGAAAGGTGACACCAGGGACTGCAAAAATTAGTAGCACCAACTTTCTATCCATCGTTTTAGAAGTGTTTATAAAGATCATTCCTTCTACAGAGGATTCTGGAATACTGTAAATAGTGCAGCTGGGAAGCACAGGCAGGATTCTGGCCAAACCAAGGATATTATAACCAGATATTTACTCTTCACTAGCTTATGGAAGAAGGGACTTGTGGAAAGTACACCATTATTATCTTCCTTGATTTTAGATGTTTATCTGTGTTCACTGCCCCCTTACTTTGGCAGATACTGGAGGCAGAAGGGTTCCTTCAGAAAATAATTATACTCCTTGGAAGCAAATTACAATGGCTCATGTAGTTGTGCAAGAATCCTGGTTGAACTTTTCAAGGTCTTTACAACTTACACTTGAGTACAATATGGGATGTGTTTTTTCACCACACCTGTTTAACATCATGGATGATGCAATGGTGAGAGACATTCAAGGAGAGACACTGAGTCCAGGATGGTGAAAACCAATTAATTAAATATCTCAATATCAGCACAATATTTGTTGAATGTTGTTGGCTGTGCTGCACAGACCTTCAGTCTAAAAATCAACACGGACATAATCAAATTATATATACACACACACACAACAGAGATTATTGTTATAATAGAGATTAACAACAGAAATGGACGAGCAACCTGAACATTCACTTGTCTAAAAATGCTATTGATAGAAAAATCAAACATTTTTGAACACTTGTAATGCCACTCTGTCAGATCTCAACAAACTTGAGGCCTTTTAAATGAGATGTTTGTGCCAGAATCCATCCATGAATGTATTCAGAAAATAAATTGGACAACTTGTAATAACTTGAAAAGAAAATATTCAGCAGCGAAGGCTACATTGGTTTGGTCACATGTGTTTCCTGAACACTAATCAACTACCCCACCAGTTCCTATGGACATGATGACCAATGAAGTAGAAAATCCAGCACACAGCACCAAAGAAGATCAAGCAAATGAAGCATGAATTTAGAAACTCATGATTAAAGTTAACTGAGGCCAAATCCTTTGTCACAAGCTACCAAGAATTGAAAAGCTTCATGAGAAACATCTGTACTCTTTAAATGGAGAACCTCTAATACCAGCTACAAGCTTGGGATCACAAAATATACATTATATGATCAATAATCGTGTATTAGTCTTCTAATAATTTCAGTGAGATAAATCCATATATATTTAGGATATTTTCATAAGCTTGCATATATTTTTGCAGTGCTTGGGGATTTTGACTCCCAGTGTTGAGTGATGAACAGCCCTGAGCTGCTAAGTCAGAAGATTATTAGTAAGCTTTAGCTGAGACAGTCCTGTCTTGTGTAACATGGCTGTGAATGAGCTTGAAAGCCAGCATAGACAGATAGAAGGACATCCTGTGAGTTCTTCCATGTCTGGATAGTCACATTGTAAATATTACAATTAAAGTGGGATAACTTTTGTAAATGAGCTTGGATTTGATTTCCTTGCCACCGCCACCCTCTGCTTGCTCATCAGGGACTATCTTATAATTATGATTCATACATATTTCCTCACACTTTTCAAGATCATTCCATACTGTATATATAACCGGTAAATCTGTCCACTCCAGAAGCACTGTATCACCCCAGTCCCCAAGCTGGGATATGCAAAGGAACCGTTTAACAGTGCAGTATTTTTGTATGACTGGATGTGGAGCCAAATCATGGTGAGTGTTTGCACGTATGCAGATGGGGCAGTGATAGCTTGTTGGGGTAAGGTTCTGTGTTACTGATTAGAAAGTAGGTGGTTCAAGCCCCAGCACCATCAGTCTGCTATTGCGTGCCCTTGAGCAAGACCGGTAAATCTGTCCGCTCCAGAGGCACTGTATCACCCCAGTCCCCAAGCTGGGATATGCAAAGGAACCGTTTAACAGTGCAGTAATTTTTATGTGACAAATAAAAGCTTAACTTGTTTGCACAGATGTGAACCCGGTCAGGTGAGAAGCCTAGAATGACAGTGTAAAAATCACCTCCTTTCAAAGTGGTTTTGACCACCACCTCCCAATTTGCATGTGAGATATTGTGAGGATGTACTGTATAGGATTCTTGCACTACAGTACATACTAGAAAGAACAGGTCCCTGGTTGCTATTTGTAAAATGTCTAGAGAAAATACCATGTATCAGCATACAGGACTGTGCAAAAGTCTTTCACATGCAAATAAATTCTTTAGAGAAAGAATATAATATAGATTAGTAATTAATGAAACAAAGTCAGTATTTGGTGTGACAACACTGTCATACAAATATTTTTCTTTAACCTTTAATTTTTACCTTTCACCCTTCCAGACTTAGGGGGTGAAACTCCAAACCATCAGGAGATGTCAGCTTTCATGGCACGAAGTTGACAAATTCCGACGGTCCTCGCTCTGCTTGCATTGTCTAAACGGGGCGTAATAGTGTGAAGACGAAATGCACAGAATGTTGCACAAAATGCATGAGAATGTTTTCATGGCACCTCTTAAAGAGATGTGAGTTAGTTTATCCATGATAAAGTAAAGCTCTGCTGAGCATTATGGTAATTTTTACCTTGTGTTCTTAATGTAACTCTGGAAGTAAAGTTATAAATTAAATTACGGGATTCTGTAACCGTTAAAATTTTTGTGTATAGTGAAACGCTTTTCAAAGTATCTTAAGAAAACACACATAAGCTTAAGTTCAAATTCAAGACTCATCTCCTGTGTCTGCAGTGACAGCTGAGGTCTGAATATCAATGTGTGCAATTACAGTGTTTAATCCTTATTACGCACTTTTAACAACAATCTGAATACAACTCTTGTTTCACATAAGTACTTCAAATCTTATAGGTTTTCTTTTGCATGCAATGCAATACAAATAAAATGACCACAACATGGCTATTAGTTTTATATATACAGTATAATGAAAACTGCTTTTTCAACTATTAAGTTCCATTCACTAAATCACTTACACAAATTGTAATTCCTCACTGTCCTCTATACAAACTCGAATGATTGTTTCTTGTCAAGTGTGACAATGTTCTGTCTCACATTCAGCCATCCGTCTGGAGAGAGAACATGACTTGTCTATGTGTGGTGTAGCCTAGAGATGAGGTTATAATACTAATACAAATGCTGCTATGCGAAAGTCTAACATTGTGTGTGTGAGTGTGCGTGTGTGTGTGTTCTGCATGACCGGAAACTAATACACTGAGGGGGAAAAAATAAAAAAATAAAAAAAAAATCTGTGCCCCAGTGTTAAAATTGCTCTTTTTTGTGGTAGGCATTTCAATTGCTTTTTTCTGCAAGAAAGGTCACTGTGTTACTCCTGAAGGTAAACTTAATTTAGCTTTCCGTTAGCAAGATGCACATCCAATACCAAATGCCTCCTGAGTCTAATCAGTTATCAACACTGAATTGGGGGAGAATGCACAACACTGATAAGCTTTTGTTGACTTTGGCTAATGAAGAAACACAAGGCAGGGGCAACGATTTGATTTAGTTCCTAGAGGAAAAGTGTTCAAGTGTTTTTTTGTTTAGTTTTTTTGCTGATGACAAAGAAATACAGAAAATCCAATTCATCTTATAGCAGAAATCTAAATTCTTTCAGATAAGTGGGGATTGCCTGGCTGTAGGTGCTGCGGCAGAATACGATAAAGCACATGACGAATGACTTCTTCATTAACTGTGTAGTGGCCAGAGTGGAAAACACTATTAACATGCAACACTTTTCTGTGAATCATACAGTATACTGAAGTCATGTTTAAAAAAAAATTATTTACACAGTCGTATTTACCAAGTGAGGACTTGATTGTTCAGGAAAACAAAACACAGTTATGAGAGTAAAAACTCACTTTATTTTTATTTCTATTACACACCAAAGTAGAAAGTTCTCTCAGTACACCGGGGACATGCAAACGCTGGCCTCCCAGGAACTCCTTTACTGTACACGGGATGTAACAATAACTCCCAGGCGAGTTCCTGTAATATACGAGTGGTGTCTGTGAATGATTGTGTGTACAGTTCACACAGACAGATGTGTTTCTTCTGCAAGTTCTCTGACGATTTTGAAGGATCAGGCCTTCCACTCGCTGAATTGTTCATGTGAACGACTTTAGTGGGCTCTGAGTTACCTTGGCCGGAATCGCCATTCACACACGTACAGTACGGCCTTCTTTAAAACGTTTGCACCATTCAAATGTTTTACTGCGGCTAAGAGTCTCATCACCGTATTGTGCTTGAAGTCTCCTGTAAATGTCAGTTGCGTTTACGCCTTCGTTCACCAAATATTTTATCGTAAGTTCTTCATTATGTTTACATAAACAATTATCGCCACCTTATTAGCCCCATGTACATCATGACATCATCTGTGAGAAAAAAGATGACACTTTCTTTTAAGAGATACTTCATGGATAATCTCTCAGGAAAGACAGCAATTAAGTAATGTTGCTGCAGTATATCTGTAGTAATTCTGCTCTGTCTTTACAATTTACACAGATCAATACACACAAAAAACACTATTTAAACACACACACACACACTGTACACACATGGATACATACATACAGCAATTTAAACTGATTAGTACTACAAAATGTATTAAACTGCTTGTTTTAGGAATTGTGACTGTGCAACTTGCTCATGCTTATTAGATCATGACCATACCATTAAACTTCAAAAGAATCACTTCCTTTTATCTTTTTTTTTCTTTTTTTATTGATTTAAATTTGGACACTAGTTTGGAGTAATATCCTGGAAGGTCTTTTTGTAGTAATGAAAAAAACACAACCATTTATACCTTATAAAATATAACAGTCTTTATCAACATGTCATTTTAAATGGAATATTTATTACCGGGGGTTATTTTGACTGGTTTTATTCCAGATAAAATTGCATTATGTACTGTATAAGTGTAATATTTTCAAACATACACACACACACACACACCTGTAAAATGGCCAAAAAGATGTTGGAGTTAGAGATATATTATATATAATTACATTACCCCACCTTTACATGTAAGAGCATAAAGTATAAAGAACCTCAATGAAGAATTTTTCATTTATTCTTTCACACTCAAACCAAACAAGCATAAAACACTGGTTAATGCTAATTAAAAAGATAACATATAATCTAGTGCTTTTCGTTTTCCAACTGTGTGCCTAGGACAGAATAAATGTACTGAAGAAGAATTAATTAATAATTGTAAATACTGTAACTGGGTTGCAGTTTCTATTACTCCATATTACATTCTATTATTCAGTAATTACATTTTCTACAATTAATAAGTTTCAGGGAGAACAACACTTAGAAGGTAGTAATGAAAATATATTTATTGTGCATTATTTTCTAGTTTTTAGTTTGTTTGTTTGTTTGATTGATTACACAGCTTGACTAAAGTATTAATCATACTGCCTGCCTCCTCATATTTGTGTAAAACCTGATGATCCATGGATACATGTTAGGTCAAGCCCACATCAATGATATCTGAAACTTTTTATTATGATTTAAAAAAAATTAATGCAGAATACTGTAGAAAGGAATAGTCAAGATATTGGACATTTTTGATGACAACCTGGTCTCAGACTTTTGGACTTTTCATCTATAAACAGGTGTTTAATGTCAGATAGAGATTTTAAATCAAGCTATTTGTGCTGGAATGGTGTCCGGTGTGAACCAGCATGCTTTTCTCTGTGTCCTTTTTGTCTTTTTGAAACCTTACATTATTGGCCATTGACAGTGATTAAACACAACAGCCTTCTTCAGAACACTTGAACCTCAAAACAATGATATGGCTTCATGCTTCAACAGCTGGGCCGCCATTATCGACTATGAATGATTTGTTACTCTGCTTTGACAGCTGTAAAATAAATCCTTTTCGCCTCATAGCATTGCTTAATTCGGGGATTCATGTTTCATTAAACATTTCATTGATCCTTCCTGCTGGTTACTAACAGCTTGTGAGTGACCTCATTAATAAAGCCTACCCTCAGGCTTCAATCACACCTTCTTATTTTACTTTTAGGAGCCTTGATGACTTTAATGTGCTGGGTAAATACACTCCAAATGAGGAGGAAAACAATTCAATTGTTATTTCAGGCAGTACGTTGTTTGAGTCACTTTGACCTTTTGTTGAAACAACATCTGCAGGCAGTGGGAAATTTATGCGCTATCTGGTATTACCTGCATGGCTGAGTACCAGAGCACTGACCATTGTTTGTCTACCATTAAAGTAGAATTATGTAGTGCCTTTAAAAAAAAAAAAAACAAGCCCTCTGATGAGACTGGGCACAATGCACAACATGGGGTCATTTATACAGCTCTGTAGTCCTGACCAACTGCCGAGTGGCCAAGAAATAATACAGTTTTTATTAGTGATGTAGAAAAAGAAAAAAAAAAAGAGACTCAGAAACTTCTCACGCTCTTGATGAGAAAAGCTGTGCAATTTATTCATCCAATTTATTAATTAAAGATTCCAATCTAGGGTTCCCAGTGGACACAGTACACACCATTATTCTCCAATTTGTCATCTCTACAGATAAAAGTCTATTAAACTGTGGGATCTATAAAGAACAAAAAGGAGTTTATCCACAGTAGACATGATGAGTGCATTTTTTAGTATAAAATATTTAAAGCCATATCACTTCAGTTCATGTTTCAATGGAATGCTAAGGACATGGAAAGATCTAGAACATGGTATACCTATACTCTATATACCAATACTTTCAAATGACCATTAGAGTCAACAGTTCTGAATGCTCAGTTATATGCAAAGAGGAATTTACCAATCTGTCTATGGGTAGACAGATGAGAATTGAGAGGCATGGCCACTTTGGTTATCTGGGGGGCCAAAAGCAGAAGATGATACCTGCCCCAGTGAACAATGTTGAGGATTGGCTTGATTAGAAATACAGTAGGAATGGAAAAGCCCATTTGACTAATCCTGCACTAAAGCAATTACTCCTAACGGGCTTGATTATTCTGCCCTGGAAATCCACAGAGGATAGTGGGTGGATTGTCTTGTTGCGAAAATATCCCATATAAGTTCCATCACTTTGGCATGGAGATGACACTCCCATAAGTAGACTACATGCTAAAAGCCATATCCACTGATCCTACATGGAAGGAGTAAAAATGTAGTGCCCTGAGCTCTTTCCAATGAATTACACCTAGCCATTGGTCCCAACTGGGTCAAGATCAAACCACAGGAGGTAGAAGATGTGGTTTATGCAGTACATGTCGAAGTGGACAGAAGTCTCAACCCCACACTTCTCCACCTTTACTCTTTGACACCCAATTTACAAATGCAAGGGATAACACAGGAGTGCCAGCTCCTCAGGACAAGACCCAACAGTCCATCAGTATCTGAAAGACAAGTGTCACTCTTTCACAGACATCATTGTCTACATTCTGGACACAGATAGAAAGAGGAGTCAATTTGGAACAACCCGCTCTCAATAGAGGAGATGGTGTAGGATTACACTTATCACCCACATCCAATGCAGTTTTACAGTTGTTTTTACTTTGACTCTAATAACAGATATTAGTGAAACAACAACCCACATGTATGAATAAGGGTGTTAACAACTTAACTCCACCGAGCATACAGTACAATATACACTAATCGGGCACAAAATTAGCAACACAAAACATTAAGACATTAACATTGGTTAGTATTAGAACAAATGAAGCCTCTCTCATGGGACTTCAAATACCTCAAAGCAAGTCTAGTTGCCACTGAACAGCACATTTGGGATAAGCATGGCCTGGATGACTGAGACATCTGCTGCTTCATGCTTGACACCAGAGAGATACCGTGCTTGAACTAATAATATTCTTGCAAGAGTCCATTTGAGCAACAGATTTAATAGATGGAGAGAGTTTACCCATCCCTGGTGGCTGAGGTGGTGGTTGTGCAAGAAAGCACAGTTTTTGCTTTATTAATGGTAGGAAGTGCTGGAGTGCAAAAGAAACAAAAAACAAAAACATATATGCTCCTCTTTATGTTCCTCTATGATTCTCTCATCATATTTTGATGATGTACTTTGTTTTAAATGTACTTTAATAAATTAACATATAAACTGATATACTGGGAGACCTTGGATTGTGAGTAACGCAGTTTGCGAGTGTTTCGCAAGACGAGCAAAACTTTTTTATAAATTTTGACTTGAAAAACAAACAAGTTTTGGTTTACAAATACTGAGTATTATGTATCACTAATGCACTTCTTGTTTTGACGTCACGCTGAGCGTGCGCGCACACACACAAAGTGCTGGCTGAGACAGAGTACACACCACTCACTCACTCACTGAAATGCGATTCTTTTCAAAAGGTAAAGTGCAAGTTAATTTGTTTTATTTTTACTTTATAGCAGTGATTCAGTTAGTGTGCGCTCACTCGAGTGTCATTAGAGAGAGTTCTTGTTTATTTTCTCGATAAAACAGTGTTTCCGTCATTGCGTGTGCGCGCGCGTGTGTGAAACTCAAATAAGAGAGGAGGAATGGTTACTGTGTAAGATGAGAAGAGGGAGAGGGGAGGGTCTCATTCCTCCTCTCGTCTTACTTTAGCTTTACACACATATACAAACACACACACACAGCGCCTGCGCGAACAAACGGAAACGATCTTCTGTTGAGATTTATTTTAACTTTTTAAATTGCAGGTTCTTTGTTTTATTTTTACTTTATAATTTTGCATTAATAATTTTTATATATTTATTTTTTTGGAAAATTCGCTTCGATTTACGAGTGTTTAGATATACGAGCCCACTTCCTGAACAAATTATGTTTGCAATCCAAGGTTCCACTGTACAGTATTTACATTTACCCATTTGGCTGATGCTTCTATCAAAATAAAGTTAACTAAAACAGGATGCAGATCAAGAGTTAAAGACTTTGTTTGGGGGCCCATTCATTGGGACGATTTTACCAATGGAGCTTCTGAAATTATTCAGAGACAAAATATTGAAACAATATGTAAATAGAAAAAGATACAGAGTGATATCAAAGTCATTAAACATTCCTGTCAGATCAAGTAGTTTAATAATAAAGAATGATTGTGGCTGCGAAGTTCATGGAACCACAGCTTATCCCACACTCTTAAACCTAAGGAAGGTTAGAGAAAATAATTTGCAGTATGACAGGAAAACAGCCAAATCAAAAGTTATACAGAGAACAATAACAATGTAAAAGAAGGACATAAAATGGATCACCTTAATCTTTATCAAATGACATTTATTATGCTTTAAATGACTGCAAATTAGTTCAGTTCAGACATGTGTCCTTGTTTCAAGATTTACTGTTTCATTTTGAGCATAGACTCGATGATTTGGACTGCCATCTTTCATTTTATTGAGGGTTTAAAGATGTGGAGAAGGCGATGTATTCTGTAGTTTTATATGGAGCTATAAAAGGGAAGTCTATAAAAAATGTCTTCGCAATTACTTCACAATAATGAAGATCACATCATCTGTTTCTCAAATATAGATATATCTTGGAACAGTAACTAATATGAGACTTCCATGTTGCTATACAGTATCTACTTATCTTTCTCTTTTCATGATGTGGTCTCATAAGTATAAACCAATTAAAGCTCTTTGTCTTCTTAAACATCACATTTCTTTCTAATAATTACATAATTGACTTGCATTTCCACACCATTGACAGACTTTATGATACTTGAAATTTGGCTTTCTGTCAAATTAATATGAAGCCACACTTTTGTTTTAATGGATTGAACAAATTTGTTATTTTTATTTATGTCATTACTCTAAGCTGTGGCTTTGCACATCTCCTTAAAAACTGGTTGGGTGATATTCGACACAAACCTCCTAAATCATGATGAATTCTAGCATGATCATTTAAATCTTTTAGTCTCCCATTGCCAAAAATCCATTTATATTCTTGTGTGACAGAGAAACCTGGTGACTGGCTTAGAAGTGCACTCCATGCACTCAGTGTCCTTCCTAGTTCCACTTTCCAGTTCAAGGTTAGGGCCCAGACATGAAGTCTGAATGTTTCATTTGCTAGTGGGGGTCGAATTGTGAATGCATGTCGTATCTGGGGAAAGTGAAAGAATGTAGAAGAAGAGTTGAGAGTGAGCATGGAATGGAGCAGAGGACACTGATCTAGGAAGGTCAAAGTTTCTAGCTGAAATGGATTTAATACAAGATCCATACTAACATAAAATCCATAATGATTAGTTTCACAAGATTTATTGAATCATATAAATTTGTTTAATTAAATAAATGTTCCCCATAACAGTAGAAAATTTTAAAGTTTTTTTATTTCTATAAAGTCTGCTTTATAGAAATTTGGACATAGATTTAGATACTTATTATAATAGCACTGTCATGCCACGTCAAGGCATAGCCCCGCCATGATCACCTGAGCACTCCTGTTCCATGCTACCAACCACTCCTTTCTATTCACCGCCTCACTCTTCACTCTCCACACACCTGTACGCTATCACTGATTACCTTCTCATGCCTATATAAACCACGTTCTGACACCACCACCTCACCAGTTTATTGCTTGCCTCACTATCCCAATATTCCAGCATTTTTCTTGCCTCACTATCCCAATATTCCAGCATCTACACTCGGTATCAGCCTGCCAGATACCGACCACATTTTGTTTCATTGACTTGGCTTTGATATTGGAGATTTACCATTATCGACCTCTTACCTGTTACCGACTACTTCCCTCGGATCTACAGGGACTCATTGACCTAGCAACCCGCATTGACACCCGTAAACAGATAAATAGACTCGGCAAAGTGAACGGCAGCCATGTCTCGTACCACACGCACCTTGGCACCCACCTTGGCCATTACCGAGACACCCCCTGAACCCATGCAGATAGGCCGCATGTGTATTTCGCCAAAGGAGCGTCTGCTTCTACTGCGGTCAGACTGGCAACGTAGTGCGATCCTGCCCACTAAAAGGTCAGGCTCCCCCGTAGTTCTGGGGATGCAGGGGGGGCCCAGATTCTAGTTCTTCCCCAGACCAGCGATCATGTTTTTCAGTTACCCTGACCCATGGTGATCGATCCTACGCCATTCACGCCTTAGTGGACTCCAGGGCACCAGAATTTTATTTCCTCCTCTACTGTCTCTGATTTCCAAATTCCACTCACATGGTAGCAGACTCACCTCCATTACTCATTGCACCATCCCCATTACCCTGCAGTTTTCAGGCAACCACATCGAAACCATCACATTTCTAACCATTCAAAATGCTCATGCATCTATTGTTCTGGCACTCCCTTGGCAAAGACTACACAACCCTCACATTGATTGGGCTAATGCTGATGATGTCATCTGCCTTCGAACTCCTTTCAGTCACCGGACTACCACCATCACAAAATAATACATGCGTTTCTCTAAGGCAGCTCATTTCATTCCACTACCCAAGCTTCTGTCCGCCAAAGAAACGGCCGAACTCCTGGTCAACCATGTCTTCCGACACGGACTCCCGTCGACATAATTTCAGTATAAACCATACTAAGTGTGGTGGTTAGGACTGTCGCCTTTGACCTCCAGGGTTGAGGGTTCGATTCCTGCTTTGGTCTGTGTGCATGGAGTTTGCAGGTTCTCCCCATGCTTGGTGGATTTCCTCCAGGTGCTCTGGTTTCCTCCCACAGTCCAAAAACATAACTAGGTTGATTGGCATTCCCATAATTGCCTGTAGTGGAAATGTGTTTGTGCATGTGGATCAGAGGTCCTACCACAGTTGTAAAAATTGGAATAAATACAGTCACCATTGGCCTCCACAGTCCCTAGTTGGACTACAGAGGTTCCCAAGATGAGCACAGGCCAGTGTTCATGATTACAGAAGCAGTTCACAAAAAGTAGAAAACGTCTCGGGTTACTTTGCTGTAACCCTGTTCCCTGAAAAGGCGGGAACAAGATGCTGCGTGAAAACGCTA
>JAQMYJ010000033.1:32487496-32498443 GCA_030014305.1 Clarias laeviceps | reverse complement strand
CATGGTGTGCAGAGCAGAACCAGCTTGACCTGCTGCCTGAAAAGCCTTCCCCACCAGCGAAGACGTCAGTCTGCACGACTTGGAGGGGAGCGTAGGCCTTTCCAGGGAGGATGACGTCCCAGGAGAGAGATAGCCCGCAAGCGTCAAAATATTTGGTGTGTTTGACACACACGTGCTTCACAACCGGTCACGAGAAATCCTTCCTATAGCGTTTTCACGCAGCATCGAGTGTAGCCTTTGAAAGGGAACTACAGTATACAAGCACATGATGCAAGGGAGAGAATTGAGGAGAAATTAATAATGTGAAGTGTAAATCTTTAGGATGTTCATCCAAATTAGCAAAAAAAATTATTCACTAGTGCAGAAGCACCTAGCAAAAAAAAGCATCATGATGATTGAGGCATTTCCAGGAGGTGAGGGTGGAGTGAGACTACTGCATGTGGAGCATCCGCCGTCCCTGTTAATGAATTATTACAATGAAAGTGACATATTGGATGTATTAGAACAAGGACATTAAATATAAATCTTTGATTTAAAACTCCACTACTGTTAGACTTAATGTTATAGAAAATTAATCAGTGCCTTTTGACCAATCACAATAGATTATTTATGGTATAAAAACCTTAAATTATTTAAGCAAACTTCACTTTCCTTTCAGTGGGCTGGTTTTCACAATTTAAAGATATTAAAAGTTCCTGAACTCCCTTGAACATAAACTCCTGAACTAATTCCTGTGTTGTATGAATATCGTGTTAACATCATTGTAGTTTGTGAAAGAGCGCTTTCACACTTTGAACCTTTTGTGCTAATGCCATGAATGATATGGTGCTGGAATCATGCACTACCATGATGATTTTAATTGACTACTTGCTAAAAAAAAAAAAAAAAAAGCATTGTGCAAATCTACCTAGCCTATGATAGAAAGTGCATTTAAATAAATGTATGTTAGCTAAATACAGGTTTGGGAAAGTGTCAGGTAAGAGGGTTTGTAAAATCTGTTTGACCATTCAGTGCTTTGCAAGAGGTAAAACTGAGGAGCTTACTGCAGTTATTTTGGTTAGTCAATAAAAAGGGGATTCAAAAATTATAATTTGTAATGATGGGTTTGGTTTAAATTATGAATTGTTTTATTGTTATTATTGATCAATTTTCAAAGATTTAACTATGCTGATCAGCCATAACACTGACCACCCATCTAATATTGAGTGCCCCCTTTTTCCACCAAAACAGTCATGACCTGTCTGTCAACCAGCATTAACCTTTTCAGTATTTTGAACTATAGTAAGTCTATGTCCCCATGTGCATCAATGAGCCTAGTCTTGTCCAACGATGACCCTGTCACCAGTTTACTGGTTTTCCTTCCTCGGAGCACTTTTAGAAGATCAAGACTACTGCAGACCTGGAACTTCACACAAGAACTGCAGTTTGGGAGTTGCTCTGACCCAGCCATCTAGCCATTAAAATCTAACCAGGGATGTTCCTGGTCTGCAGTGACTGTAGTTGGGACCTTCCAAAAGTTCTCCAATAAAGTAAAACTAGCGAATCAAAAATAGAGGCTTGGGCACCAAGGCTTTTGATGCATGCAGGGGAAAAAGGGCACTGTAGTTAAATTGGTGAAATGGTTAATGCTGGTTTTCATAGAAAGGAGTCAGAACACACAGGTCATTACTTTTTTGGTGGCAAAGGAGGAACCTACTTAATATTTTGCTGGTGGTCATAATGTTATGACTGATTGGTGTATAGATATGCAAAGGCCCATTTCATTTGTCTTTAAAGGTTTTAAGACCCACTCCAGATAATTCTACTCAACAAAAATCTGTCTACCTCAGAGGTACACAAGGGATATTTGCATAATCTGAATGGGGATCTCTGAAGATTAACAGTGCTTTCCTCATGCAAATAACTTTAACTTCAAGTTCAACTTATGGGGTGTATTTTCAAAATCTAATGTAAAACATGGCTCTATATTATTTTTAAAGGTATAAAATACAAAGAAATGGCATGGGTCGGGATTATGTCCATTACTGACTAGTGAACAATCTCTCCATTCCTTAGCCTTGAACTACTACTCCCAGCGAGGCTGTCTGACTCCAACAAGGCAGTGAAAGCAGAGTACATTAGTGAACACTTCCCTTTCCCAGTGATGTCAGTAGATATTAAATATCTGAGCAGCATGGATTAGTCAACTAAATGCATAAAGCAAGAACTAGAAGATAAATGACTTTTTTGGAATGGAGTTTTATAGTGTGTTACTTCAAATGGCAGGTTTTCCACAATGATTAGGGATCCTGAAAATATTTTGGAAGCTTGTGCTAAATATACCACCCTAGAGAGGCTTCTCATAGCCCAGCTAACCAAGTGTGAAATAGCTTTGGCTAAGTATGGAAAGGGAACCATTAATATTGATAAAAAGAGGCAAGCTGTGCTCAAGGTGGAATGGAAGTTCTTTACTAAGAAAGTGATTAATGTCACCTTCAACAAAAAAGAAGAGAAATACATTTGTTCCAGTTTTATAGAGGAAAAGCACAAACATGCACAGACATGCAATTTTGCTTTCATGTAGATACTGAACTATGTGTCCTCACATTTGCAATCACTAGTCATTTTATTTTGAATGATTTTGGGTGCAATTTAAAGGCAATTGTATTTCTAGGTAAAAAACAAGACCTTGAATTGCAGCATTAGTTGTGAACATTTTTCAAGACACATGAATAATATTAAAGTACATTATTTCCTTATCATCCATTTCCCTATTTTTATAGAAAGAACACTTTGGTAATCACTTAAGGTTTTTAAAATGTCAGGTCTGTCAAATCTGTGTTTGACCATTAAGCACAGTCCAAGAACCAAGGTTTCAAGATCTCTGGTTCTTCAGATGGAAAAAACGAGTGTAAAATGAGCCCAAATATTAACTCTGCTTAAGTGTTATACTGGAAATGATCCATTGTATGATAGCTGTTGTTTATTCTTAACTAAAAATAGACAGTCTATTTATTCTCCTCTCCCAAATATCTGCAGTGTAATGTAGTTGCAATCATATTTCACAGTTAAAGCCTCCATTGCAGCATTTTTGTCAGCATTTTTTACATTTTTAAACACTTGGATAACATTTCCACATTTCTTCTTATCGGTCATTTTCTCTTTTTGCTAAGTTCTGGAAATCTGTAATGCACTGGGCTTTAGTATAATCCCACATTTAAGTGACATAATAGCCAGTGGGGTGCAGCAGGCTGAATCTTCTGCCTGTGTTTTAGTTCTGCACTTTACCAAAGGGCATGTCTGAAACACATGTTGGCAGTAAAATAAACTCCATCCATCTGAATGTTTACATGGTGTTAGAGAGCCAACTGGAGCGTACATCTGCTGCTCATTCTGGGGTTAGCAGCTCAAATAAACATCACACTCCATACGAATTTTTAAACATTGCACAAATTATTGAGCTTTTGTATCTCTCTGACTCCTTCCATGAGCAAGAAACAAATGTTTGATTTAGAAATAAAAGAGTCACGAAGGTGCTGGAGATTTGGATCTTATGAAACAATTTAACAAAAAAACAAATTTTTGTGCAACGCTTCGTGATTGATTACCTTGTGCTTTTGTTTGTTAAACACACAGCAGAGCATCCAGCTGCTGTATGGGCTCCATGTCTCATCATCAGCCAGATAACCTAATACAGTCACATCATCAACATGCTAATCTAATACAGCTCTCTTCTATTTCAGTGGTTTGCCTCAGGATTGTATAGGTAAATACTGTGGACTAGCCCTTTGGCAGTTACAGACATCACCATGGTACAGGAATTGAAATGACTAAGTATTATACATATATATTGATATGTATATACAGTACACAGCACTAAACCACCAGGTGAACTGAGTCACATTGATCAATTATATACCAGTAAACTGGCGTTAGGAACATGGGCACCCAAGGCTCATCTATGCCTGTGGGGACCAAAGACCACAGCGTCTTTGGCAAAAAAAAAAAAAAAAAGTTAATGCTCCCTATGAAAGAAAGGTATAAAAACACCCAGTGCATCACAGACTGCTGTATGTGGGGCTTAGCAGGCAAAGAGTTCAAGGTTGTTGAACCATCCTCCAAATTCCCTAGATCTTTATCCAACCGAACATCCATGGAATGTGTCAGAAAAACCAAGTTCAATCCATGGAGTCCCCACCCTGAAACACACAGCACCAAATGGATCCAAAACTAACATTCACAGGCCAGACACCCCAGCCAACCGGTGGCACAAGTGAAACCTACAAAATATTTGGATTAAAGTTTTCCATTTTAAATATCATGGTTGACCAAGTGCATTGTACATGCTCTAGCATATTGGATTTAAAGTTCTCAGGACCAACTACCTGTACTTCTTCTTCGACCCATAGTGAGTGACTGGATGAATAGACTTCAAATTTTGTTTCCAATGAATGATGAGCCTAGTTCTTCAAATCTTCCTCAAGTTTACATTTAGCATTTACAGAATTTGACAGATATCCTTATCCAGAGCTACTGTACAGTACATCCGAGAAGTTGTGGTGGTGCAACTTTATCTCTTGAACCAGTAACCATAGATATTTGAATTCTTGAACCTACTTGATGTAAAAGCCATTGAAGTAGGACTTTGGTCTTATCTGCGTTGATCTTCAGACCGTGTGACTGGGCAATGGCATAAAGGGTGTAGCCTCAGCATCAGAAAATATTGCACTGTCATCAGTGGAAATCAAATCAGTCACAATTTTTCTCAGAACTCCACACTTACCCTTGAATACTTTTCTCATGATGGCATAGACCACTGTGTTGAAGAGTAAGTGAGAGGCAACCCCTTGGCGGACTCGAGGTAAACTCTGAGGATAGCTCATTTATTTTGGATCAGTACACAGGCCGCCATATAATGTTCAGAGAAGTTGAATGATATTCTGGGGCATATGTTGAGCTTCCAGTGCCCTCCTCAAGGCTTGCAAGTGGCCACAGTTACAGATGATGCTCTTCTGCTTTCTTCATCAAATTCGTTCTTTCATCAGTTGGTGAATTGGGAACATATGATCGCTGATTACAAATATTTTGTAATTTGGTACTAAATAAAGGCTTTGCCAATAATGGAGAGGAAGTTGATGGCCTTGGTGGCTTTTTTTTTGCTCCTGGTTGTCACCTTATTTGGTGTTTATACAATTTAAAATTAATGTTTCTAGCCTGTTTCAGATTATTTATCAAGTACAAACACACATCTGAGATCCACGGCTGTGTTCTGGTCTGGGGGCACAAAAGGGCAGCATTTGCCAGGATCAAGTCTGTCATTTTTGTTTTCCTTCTTTGTCCAGGAAATGATTTTTTTTTCTCCACAATCAGATTGATGAATGAGGAGAGGGACAGCAAACAGAGTCAGTTGTCATTGATCTCACCATGACAATATCTGCTCAAAATTTCTTTTCAACCAGATCTCTCAGATCACCATCATGGCCATTGAAATATCCAGCCTGTACGATCAGATTTGCAGAATCAGTGCCAGGAGATCTGACAATCATTGGAAAGCATTATGCTTCTGGCAGCCTGGCTGGCCACTATAAATCTAATGCCTTCTTCTCGTTTTTCACCGCAAGAGTAGAACATCTCTGCGTTATCATCACATTACCTGTAGGTGATTGGAGATTTGAAGTCCCAGATCTGATTAGTCATAATTCAGATACTGCACTCTGATAACTCCTTGGCAATTTCTCGGACAGTTTCTTTGTGGTCAAAATGGGGACCAGTTAATTTCACAGGGGCAAAGTGAGTTTCCAATTTTTGTGTGATGAGTTTATTTCTTCAGCCAGTAGTCCACTTTTCACCATCACTCTTGGTCCTCAATGCTGGTGCATCAGCTGTCTGGATGAGATAGCACTAGTGGCAGTTTGAAGCTATTATAATGTAAACAATCATATGGAGCCAAAAAAAATGTGTGTATGCAGTGTGTACACTCCCAACTGTTTTTATTGTCCACATACTGTACATGCATTGGTTATTGTTTGCCCTTTTATTAGATGCCTAATTACAGTTTCCACAATGCAGCATGGCCTACAGGACAAGCATGTCAACTTCTAGTATACATGCTCCAACTCACCTGATTACTGATCACACACCTACTGTAGACTCAATATTCACAGTATTTAATGACTCTCAGGTCTCACATGCATTGCAAAGCAGTAATTCTGTGTTGGTTATCATCTAGTTTTCTATTCTGTCTAAGTTTTTACTCTGTACTGCCTAGGGTTAATTTTGTTTGTACATCTCCTGACCCTTGGCTGGTTCTCATTACTGATATTGATTAAAGTGTTTCTTTTGTCCACCTTAATTAAACTTGCAACTATGTCCTCATGCCCAACTGTGACAACTGTTCGTTACCAGTTTTGTTCATTTGACTCATAACATTTGTCACAATGGGTTGTGACACGCCGTCAACTGTCCAGCTGAAATTCTGAAAATGTAATCCATTTCATGTAAAGTACATAGTGCATATTTTGCCTAAAAGGCTTAATTTAATAATGTAATTTTGCTATGTTCATATTTATGCTAATGAAAATTGTTAAGCCTTACCCCATGTAATTACATAATTTATTATATAAAATTATTGGAATGTGAAGGTGGAAGGCTCCTGTCTTATTATTTTCTTTCAGTTTCATTTAGTACATTTAAACAGACATTGTCACAAGGCAACTCTGTAGAAATATAAATTCAGAATTTGTATTTAAAATGTAAAAAAAGTATACACTTACTGTACATACTGTTTTATTAGCCTGTCCCTAATAAGCAAGCCTGAGCCAACAATGACAAGAAAAAAAAAACCTCTGAGACAACATGAGGAAGAAACCATGAGAAAAACCAAAAGTGACCCCATCCTTATTTGGGTGATACCAGATAGCATAATAAATATATCCCACTGATAACTGTGTGCTATACACCTATTAGCCATAACAATAAAATGCACATAAAATGCATTACTGTGATTATTGCACAACAATGTTGTGCATTGTATAGGTTCTCCTTGTGCCACCAGGGCAGCTCTGGAACATCAGGGAATGACTCCACAAAATCACTTTGCACTGGGACATAGACCAGGAACAGAACTTTTGGGTGCTGTGGGTTGGGCAGTGAGTGGGTCCTTGATGGATCAGACTTGTTTGTACATCCCATTTCATGGGTGCTCATTTGGATTTAGATCTGGGGAATTATACAACTTTGAATTATTTGCCTGCTAAGAACCATAAGTGATAGGCTGTGATGCACTGGGCGTTTATTCTTTTATCTCTCCACTGTTAGAACCCTGAATGAAATGGACTTTCCACATCATAAATTGGTGAATATTTTAAGAAAATAAAAGAAAGAAAGAAAAAGTCAAGTATATTTTAGTGGGTTCCTCAGTGGTTCTTTTTATATTTAAAAAGATTCCAGCTAGCATTGTACATACATTGTACTTATTCCTTCTGAAAGAGGCAATAATGATTTTATTTAAAAGCCAAGAATAGCTCAGCAGCCACAATGATTAGATAATTATTAGATTAAGTTGTATGAACATTGTATGGATCAAGATATCCTGAGCATCCCGAGCACTACAAGATAGAATCAGTTCACTTTAAAAACACTCTAAAGACTCCTTTTTACTCTGACATTTTAAAATCATTTAGAGAACATTTATCAGACAGACCAAACTAAAAGAATTAGATGCAATCAAGAAAAAAATGCAAACAATTGGGTTTGAATGGAATTCACCTGCAACTAGTACTAAGCCTTTAAGTGTGGGTCTGTAGTGTATCCAGAGATGTCTGCTTTTCCTCTCCCAGCTGGAGGAATCTGTTGTGGCTTAAGCTCACACCGCAGGTATGGCTGGCATCCTAGATAAGACCAGCTATTAAACATGTAAAGAAATGTTTAGCTTTCTTTCCTAAAATGTTGCTAAATAATTTCCTGAGCTGCAGAACATTTATAACAGTATTATTGAAATACAAAAGATTTTAATTACAATCTTTGTTGTGTAGAATAAGAGATCAGAGTTATGAATGTAAAAAAAATAAATAAATAAAAATCTTTTTTTTACTATATAACCTCCCGCTACACTGATGCACTTATCCCAGTGTTTCAGTAGTGCTTAAATACATCATGTTTTCCACAAGTTTGGGTCATTAAAGGAGTTTCTGAATGGTCAGCATTTTAGATGTGAAGCGAGCAGTCTGATCACCGCTCCAGCATACTAAGAAAACAATTCTACCTTGATAGCATCCAAGCACTAGTTACACGCTGGGAAAAGTGAAGCAGTGTTTCAAGGGACTATATAGAGAAATAAAGGGCATTTTCATAACTGTGTTCTGTTATTCTGCAATCAAAAGTCCTAGTTTGACTTGAATGTGCTCATAATAAATAAGCTTATAATGAAAAAAACATATATCCATAATAGAATAGAATAGAAAGTTCGCAAAAGATGAATCTATTGACTTTGCTTTTATAACAACAGTGTACGGAAATATTTTAATATTATAACATTTAGACAATTATTCACAACTAAGAACAATTTATCTTTCAATTCCCATACTGATGTGTATTTTGGAAAGTGGTTGAAAGGTGGAGAAATAACCCATACTGCAACTAAAAACCAGAAAGCCAGTTAAGCAGAGACAATACTGTCCTGACGACCATGCTGACCTGCCCTGTATAAAAAATTTGTTTGCTTATGGTGTGTAGGGTCAAGGGTGGGCCAAAGTCCATCCCAGGGAGCTCAGAGCACTGAGAACTGAGAACACCCTGCATGGGGTGCCAAGCCACTCTGGACATTTGCAAAAATAATAATAATAATAATAATTATAATAATACATTTTGTCACAAGGCAATGTTACAGTAATTAGTAATATTACAAACATTTTTGATCAAGTAAGTAGCAAGTTCATCCACTATAAAGCTTTAGTATACTGTATAGGAGAGGACAGGTCTGGGGCCTGTTTAGCATTGTGCACATGATCACCATGGCAATGTATTCGCTTCACTTAAGTGCACACCATGCAGTGTTTCTTAATGAGGTCTCTTTTAACATGAGCATGCAAGGATGGCAGAAAGGGAAAAATGTTGTCTAATTAACCAGTTCTGACATTTCGTCTTATTGTTTATTCATTAACTCAAATGGCATTCAATTTCAATAGATGTTTTTACTAGAAGACAAAATTATTATTTAGGTATTAGTTACTTTTTGTCATGGCTGTTGAACATTTTAATCTTAGTTTTCCTCAGGACTGATGTGAGCAGTTGCAGTTAAAGAGCAATGGTGTGTTGTGAAGCAGTAAAAAACAAGTCAAAATCTCCAGTTGTGAAGTGAAGTTACTTTATGAACCAGGAGGAAATCTCTCTTAAGATTTTTACATGGGATTCTTTCGTGATTATAACTAACACAAATAAATAATACAGCATAAATCAGTATATTTTCCACATATGTCCACTTATCAGGCTTAAAGGAAACTGTCCAAACATGTCAGCGTTCTTTAGTTGTAAAAGAACGCCAAGGTTTATATTAGAGCCTCTGAGCGGCTCTTGTTTGTGTCCTTGTGTATGAATGATGTATTTATCATTGTGTGTGTATATATATATATGTGTGCTTGCATGCACGCATGCATGCGCGTGCGCGTGTGTTGCTGTTGTCCAGAATAATATCATTGTGTGTACCCTGCTGTGTGTGTGAGTGATGAGGCGAGTTTGGAAATGCATTTCTCACAGTGTGAGTGTTCAGCCTCAGCCTGCGCTGTGTGTGGAAAGCCTGCAGGGAGTGAGGCCAATGGCCGATATAAATGTGCATACACACACACACACACACTTCCTCCTCAGCATTTCAGCACGATTAGATTTATGCTTACTCCCCTAAATTTATAAAAGTACTAACATTTTCCGCTCACTTTCTGTCTCTTCTGTCTAGAACATTGTTTAATTATGCAAGTAAGGAAAATAATCAATGGCTCTGTAGTGTGGAGTTACTTTTTCCACTCCAGATTTAATTCCATTCCAATAACAGCCTGATCTTGAGTGTTTAATTCTGCTTACACCACAGCAATTTGCAAATGATAGTAGTGTTTCATACTTTTTTGCTATCCGTATCGACATTGTAAAAACTATGAAGGGTTTTCATTTCCGTTTGTTCAGCCCTGATTAAAAAGATTGTTGCCTGACTATTTTTTACTGACACTACAGACTCCATTCACAAGCAATAACACTTAATCGGGTAAATACCCACATTCGGGAACAGTGCCAGTGCCTCAAGGAAAAATTATATATGTATAATTTTTTTATTTAAATAACTGTGACTTTAGCATAATTCAGAAAGTATTCAGACCCGCTTCACTTTTTTTAGTTTATTTATGCATTTTATATCAGAGCAAAAACCATGATGTCAAAGGAACTGCTTGCAGAGAGACAGGATTACTGCAAGGCACAGATCTGAAGACGGCTAAAAAAAAAATTCTCCTGCACTAAAGGTTCCCAAGAGCACAGTGTCCTCTATAATTCTCAAATGGAAGAAGCGTGGCACAACCAGGACTCTTCCAAGAGCTGGTCGACCAGCCAAACTGAGCAATCAGAGGAGAAGGGCCTTAGTAAAAGAGGTGACCGACAACCCAATGATGTCTCTGACTGAGTTCCAGAAGGACATCCATCACTGCAGCCCTCCACCGATCAGGCCCCGGGTTCTCGAAAGCTTCTTATCACTAAGTAGTTCTTAAGCTGTACCTTAACCTCTCTTTTAACGTTATGGCCCATTTCCCAAAACATTCTTACGCTAAGTATCTCTTGGGTAAGTCACACGGTCGTAGGGTTGGTCTGGACCAACCTTAACTCATTCTTAGCATAGTTTCAGCTCAAGACACTAGTCGCCGCCACTGAGCAGCAGTCTTTATAAATCAGCGGTGTATGCAAGCACATTATGGCACGTTATCAAAGTCG
>JAQMYJ010000033.1:32419774-32456896 GCA_030014305.1 Clarias laeviceps | reverse complement strand
GGCGAACTCAATGACTGAGCGAAGTTGCGTGGTTTGTTTACCTCTTTTATACTTCCTGGTTCGCGACCGCATTACTTTCGGGTCCTAGTGCCGGTCGCGGATTTGGTGTGTATGACAGTTTTTGTTTGTTAAGACACACAGTGACCTATGAATCATTCAAGCAAAAAACATCTAACTTAAGGCATGAACCAGAAACAGGTGCAGATGATGATCAGGTCGGTGATTTAGTATACTAATGATGCTCAATGCCAAGTGGTTGAAACAGGCGAGAGGGGAAAACAAAACCAGCTTACAAGTACATTTTGGCTAATCAATGAAATCCTAAATATTAACCCTTTTAACATCCTCATAATATATATATATATATATATATTGTTTTATCCTACTCTACTGTAGGAACAACAATAGGAATGCTTATATATATTTTTTTAACAGATTGTAGTGGCCTATTCTAGATGGTTAAGATTGATGAATTGCTTCATGGGAAAAGAAATATATAAATTGCACAACAGCCCAAATGTATTTCGACATTGGATCCTCTTTAGTTCTTTTGGTATGTTATGAAGCAATTAAAAGGCATACTTTTATAAAGACATCAACATCTAATGGATATTCTTAGCATAGCATGCGTCAAGTGGTAGAGGTAGCTCCATCAAGTTTAGTTCATCATATTTTTCAAAAAGACATATTGACTCAAAATGTGCTCTACCAAATAGAATGGTAGAGGGTTAAGGTGAACAAATTGAATGCATTTTAGCACCAAAATCCATTACGCAGCAAATAAAACACCCACTGCTGTGCTGTTATAAAAATGGTGTAATAAAGCAGAGGTATTCCCTAGTGCTCAGATACAATTGGGCATGGAGCTGGCAACCCGGCCCTGTAAATAGCTGCCACAGAAACAGCAGATGTATATCCGTTGCCTGATGTGCTGGGCGTCATGTAGAAGAAATCATGCTTACTGAAAAGTTGCATTTTACTGCAAAGTTGATTAATGTCCAATAATAGTATGTCTTGAAGTATTTTTGTCCTTCAGCTACTGTAGAACCTTACTGTCAGAACTGCTGTTATAAAAAAATTATCATTGTGGTCTGACCAATGATCACTGAGAATTTAACGGTTTTGTGGTAGAAATTGCAATAGATAAAACAAATGCATCAGGACCTTTTATACATGCACAAATCTCAATGCAGAAGTAAGGATATATGATATATTTAAATTTTATTAATTTACTCTTGTATGTCACAGAAAAATTGTCTGCTGGTGTAAGAAATTTGATGTGAGATTTAAGAATCATGAGCTCGAGGCACTATGACTGGTTGCATGAGGGACGATATGAAAGAGAATACAAGCTAAGAAAGGAATGAATGAATTATTTTTTTTTTTTTATTTTTATTTTTTTTGCGAGTGCACTTGTCAAGGCCACTCTATTTTACACTGCAAACTTCCTTAGGTCTGTGATCCAACCTTGTCTTCGGGCTTCTTCACCATGAACACAATATTATTCCTATAAAAGTCATAAAAATACAGTTTTATATATTTTATGAATAGTAGTATTAACCTGGCTGGTTCTGTATCTTCACTGAGGTCTACCAGATAACAGACCCCTGTTATGCACTGTATAGGTATATAAAAGTGTGTGTATATAGCAGTTCTGGAGAGTGGTGTTCACCACTCTCCAGAACTGCTATGAGATCTGTTAGGAGTGTCCTGAATGCTCATGTTTTGGCAAAGTTACAGTATTAGTTTAATGTGCAAAGTATTAAGGTTTTTTTTGTTTGTTTCTTTGTTCTTTACCTCAAACAACCTATAAAAAGTCTACATCCTTCTTCAAATATCTAACAATATCTAGTGATACAATCCTTCTTCAAATATCTAATAAAATGCTAAAATGTTTTTGTAGTTGATTACATTTTCAAAGAAACAAGGCATATCAAAGTCTGACAAACTTTCTGTTGATCTCCCTAGGGTTGTTCCGAGATCATAAAATTTGAGAATGTGGAAAATTCCCCTTAAACTTTGAAGTAAGCTAAATTCCAATTTAATTAAATAAATAGATAAATAAATAAAGGTTGAATATTTAATGTTAAGGCATGTTTAATATTAAAACATTACAGTTTCTTTAACGAACATTATTAATTATCATTAACAATTGTCATGAACTGTAATAAGCCATTAGTAAAAAGATGAGGGTAAGTAAGAAATAAAACAACTTCAAGATGTGCTGTTATGGGAAAATATGCTAATAACATCATAATAATTTATAGAATATGTTCAAGTAACAGCACATTCTGAGTTGTTTTAAACCCCCTGTTTATTAAATGAACAAAAACATGCCATAGTTGATATCCTTTCATAGTTATGTTAAATTTGCTATAATTGTTACAATATTGTGGAACATTTATAAACAGACTTTTTTTCCCTTTAAATGATCACATATCTCCTTTTTGAAACTTGAAACCGAGATTTAAAGATTCAAGATTTTATCTGTTTAGTATTCCTGGATTATGTAGAACAGCTATCATAAAGGTCCTCATAAAGGCCCTTGTGATAAAGTTGTTACTATAGAAACAATATATTCAATCAAGTGCCATAATATAAACCTGTAATTTGCAGACAGAACTATTATCTCTTTATTGTTTTAGAAAATGAATCAGCACCTCCTCTCCAGTCAGAATTTCACACTGCTTAGGTTGTCATGCGTTATTTGCCCTTTCTCCCTGTTACTTTTTCTAATGAAGAACCGTCTATGAAAGTTTCATGCACACACCATAGTTGCTGTAATTTTATGCATGGTCTTAGTGTAACTACATTATTCTGAATAATGCGAGCACAATACCGTTCATCTTCCTTAATTGAGGATCTCAATTACAGAAAGTTTAACAAAGCCTGCACAATAGCGATCTGTTAGCACTGAGAAACAACAAGTTTATCATTGGCGTATGGTTTCTTGACGGCAATGAAAACCGGGTAAATTGCATTGTCTCGTCATGTCATCTTGATAGCTTTTGTGCTTTTGTGTTCAGGCCCTTTCTCTCTCTCTCTCTTTCTCTCTCCCTCTCTCTCTCTCTGTATCTCTCCCTCTTTCTCTCTCTGTCTCTCTCTGTCTCTCTCTCTTTTGGTCTCTCTCTCTCTTTGTTGTCCCATTTCCTGCCTGAGATTAATTGCCCTTACTGTGCTGCCTGACACCAGCATTCATGAGCAAGAGGAGCGGCGAGAACAGAATGTCAGTTTTTCAGATACCTGCATCTCTCTCATGCACCCACAAACACACATGCACAAACACACACGCACAATGTCTTTCATTTTCTCCTTGACACTTTTTTCCCCCTCAAGGTGTGTACAATAGACACTAACCAATTACAAAACACTGACACCTGCCTGTGCAAATGTTCACACACTGTCTGACCTGTCTGTTTTTTATTGCACTTCATTTTCTTTCTTCGCTTCTTAGCTCCTGCATCTAAAGATGTGAAGACAGAAGAATCGATGACAAGCACATGAGAGGTTTGACAACCGAATGTGATAAGCGCCATTTTCTGATTTTTACTAAATTTGGACACTCGTATAACCTTATTTTAGAAGTTTTAAAATTTCGCATTTTGAGCAAAGCCACTACGTTCTGTTGGATTCACTACAAAATCACACTTAAACCATGAGTTTGCTAAATTGTTTATTAAAACTTAACCAATATGTTATTGATACTACTCTGCATACTAATTTGTCCACAAGCACAATTGCAAGTTGATTTATCCATTGTGACAAAACTGCAGGAGGTGGAATTACAGCTTTTTAAAAGATTCACTTCAAATTCAACTTGCCCAAGCAATTTTATCAAAAATGTGGCTAAAAGAAAACATGCATAAAATATTTTCTGTCAAATGTTCAATACGTCTCGCTTCATTTGGTGAAAAAAAACCTCTAAATTGCAAAAGAAAAAAAATGGAATTATCTAAATTTGCTGTCAAACATATTCACTAAATTAGCTGACTAAAGTGCACATATTAAAAAAATTGTTTTAGTCTATACAAAAGTATCACCTGACCAACTATATGGTAGTGTTTTATCAGAATTTTATTTAACTTCAATTTTTAAGAAATTATTTTTTTTATTTTTAAGAAAATATATATTTTTTTAGAATTTAATTGAAATATGTATTCGGATAAAATGTTGTTGCTTGCTTATAATATCATTTGTAATAAAAAAAAATCTGTTAAATTGAAATAAAATGCCAAATATAAGCAGTTTCAGTAGCCATATCCCACTGTATAATTTAATAAATATAATTAGGTACACAAAATCATATTCAGTTGGGTTGAATTTATGTTGAAATCATTCCTGAATTAAACCTTTTAACAAAATTCCAAACATCTAATTTTCTAGTATAAAAGTGTAAAATCCTTTAATTGTCTTTTTGTTTGTTTGTTTGTTTTTGCATTTTAGTTATTACATTTCAGCAACTTTTTCACATATCACAGTAAAATAAAATTACCTTTATGGAGCAGGTGTATCCTAAACCCAAAAATCTCTATTACATATATAACTCTCAAATGGCTTATATTCAAATGGTCTCTATACCGATTGGCTGAATTATTCCCATTTTAAGTATTTGTACAAGGTGGTCAAAAATATTCAAGACTAGTTTTGTAACATGCCAACAGATGGCAGCAAAGTTTCAGGGAGCACTGACCTTCATAAGTCAGTGTGCCAAAATACATGCCCTATGTACACTGGGAGCTGTGGTGCTAATCTGACCACGTGATTTACCACGTCCGCTATTTCATCATGGACAGCAATTTAGAACTAAGACCCAACATGAAATTCTGTCTGAAACTGAGGAAATTGGCCACAGAGACATTTGATATGATGCAGCAACAATTCGTTTACGGCGATGCTGCAACAATTCGTTTGAGGTGTTTTGAGTAGCATGCGCTTCAAGAGCAAAATAACATCACTGGAAGACGACAGAAGATCAACAAGCTCAACCCCCGCAAATGTCGCATCCAATTTGTGCATGATGATCGTCGAGGAACTTCCGCACTCACCCTTCTCGCTAGATAATAATAAAGTATTAATAAGTAATAAGGTACTTTCTTGTAAACAGAGCTAATCTCAAAACTCGAGGAAAAAAAGACCTTGTAGTTCAGAATGTGTACTTTTTTTATTGTTGGATACTAAACTACCTTGTAAGAGGTAAGAAATGCAAACATTTAATAATCTTCTGTGGGTAAATGTTTGATTAGCAAATGATTCAGAAGGATTAATACAATGTGTTACAGAATAAGACTTTGAAAGAATGAATAAATGGAAAAAAAAAAAAAGAAAATGGCTGATATGAAGATTTCAAAAGAAGTCCAATTTTTTTAGGGGAACTGTACACCTGGAGAGCCTGGCTATGATGCTTTGTGTAACACAAGAGGCCCTAATTTACACCTGGTTTAGAAGGAAGACAAAATGTTATGCAAATTACTTGCTGCTAATTACCTAAAGTTTAGTACCTCACATAGAATATACTGTATAATCACCCATACGTCAAAATGTTTCCTATGTGCACTGACGTTCTCTTTGTGTGATATCTCACAAGACAAACACACACACACACACACACACGTTTTTGGCTTCAGGACTGCCTTAATTTTTCATGGCATAGATTCAACAACATGCTGGGAACATTCCTTAGAGATTTTAGTCCATATTGGCATGATGGTGTCACGCAGATGCTGCAGATTTATCGTCTGCACATCCATGATGAGACTCTCATGTTCCATCACATCCCGAACATGCTCTGTTGGATTGAGATCTGGTGACTATGCAGGCCATTTGAGTATAGCGACCTCATTGTCATGTTTCAGAAACAGTTTGAGATGATTTTAGCATTGCAACCTGGCATGTTAAAATACATTAATATACATTAATAACATAAAGGGACGGACATGGTCAGCAACCATACTCGGAGAACTGCCACTCACTGTTGCCCCGCTCTTTTTCAGACCATTCTCTATAAACCCTAACGATGGTTGTGTGTGAAAATCCCAGTAGATCAACAGTTTTGGAAATACTCAGTATTGGCACCAATACTGGCACCAAAACCCATGCTACATTTCAAAGTTACTCAAATCTAAATTCTTGCCCATTCTTATGCTCATCTTGGGCTTGACCATGTATACATGCCTAAATGTAAAATAAGTTGCCTCAGTCTGATTGGCTGATTAGATATTTGCTGTAACTAGCAGTTGAAGTTAAACAGCTGTACCCAATTAAGGATGAAGTGTGTGTATATACCCTAGGGAGATTTCCAGAGTTGGCATTCATAAATACATTAATATTTACACTGTTGTTGCATGTATTCATATATTGCATAAGTTTTACAAACCTGCTTCCATTGAATTACGTCACTAAGCAAAGACAGAATTTAAAATGGTGGCTCGGTGGCATAGTGGTCCAAAGACATGCAGATTAGGCTAACTGGTGTTCCAAAATTGCCTGTAGCGTGCGACTGTGTGAGATGGATTGGCACCCCATCCAGAGTGTACCCTGCCTCATGCCCTAAGTCTCCTGGGATAGGTTCCAAGCTCCTGTGACCCTGTATCCAGGATGAAACGGAATTGACGATGAGTGAGAGAGTGAGAATTTAGAATTTCTTGAGTAGAATTGTTTAAGATGTTGTCTACATTCACTTCTTTCCATATGTGACACATATTGTTGTGCATTACTGTACCAACCCACCCATATTTTTGTACTACTGTATATATCATACAATATATTATCATACATCATATCTTAATTTTCATATGTGATGCATATGATAGCTGTTTGCATATGCATGTATAAAGTATAGTCCTTGTAGCTTGTGTATTTCCTGTGTATTGTAAATTTTCTGTAGAATACTGTCTGCATTTATGTCTAAACCTCATACAGTAAGCGTCACCCACAGTCAGAACCAAATACCTTGTGTGTGTATGTTAACATAGTTTGCCAATAAATCTGATTTTGATTCTGACCTTCAAACCTCAAAAGCAAGGGATAGGATGTAGACTGACCAGGGAAAGGGCATGTTATTGCTCTTTGCTGTCAAATGTAGTAAAAGCAATAGAAAAACAACTTAAAAATTCTAAATGAAATGGATCGATACTTTGATACAGAATATGACTTAAAAGATGGAAAAAAGATAGAAGTAAACATAACAGGTGCTTAGTTGGTATTTTGGCTGTAACATTATGCATAAATATTAATATTTTAGCATATTTATCACTGATTTTATATAGCGATATGAATCCATCCTCATCTTTCATCAGTTTTAAAACAGCATTGACCCGGGACATCAAATTATTAAGCATTTTTATATATTTCTTGTGTGTGAGTGTGTGTGTGTGTGCTGACAATTACTCCATGTTCAGTTTAATGAAGCAACTCAATATTAAATCAGTCAAGAAACGGTAATGCGTGCACATGATGTAGGATATTTATTCACACTTTTAATTGCCAATTTTGAGCCAAATGAATAGAATAATGCTAATGTTTTTTTGTCAATTCAGTGCACTCTCCTGTAAAGAAACGGCACCAACTGTTTCTGAAGGATAATCTGACCATGCACTGATCTACAACACTCAGAGCTCACATTAAGCGTTCATAATTTTATGCATGAAAAATATTCAGTCTCCAATATAAGCAACGTCTCTGATTAGGATGCATCGCCTAAGATGTCTTCTGTGTGAAAAAGCAGCCATAATGTGGACTTCAAAGTGACAATAATACTAATTAATGAATAGTGCCGTGTTTAATATTGGCATAGAATGAAATTCCATTCCAACTGCACATAACATCATTCAAGCCAATATCGCACAAAAACATATGCGTATATTTTAGGTCAGAATCTCTCTGACAATTACTGAGTACTGTTTAAAATAGTGACATGTGGGGTTTATTTGTACAAGTTGTATTAAATCCTCTCTACATGCACATTATGACTTGCTTGCTGGATCCGGCTGGGCTTAGAATCGAATAGACGTCTGCACCCCCTGGACGTGTCCCCCGCTCAGTCCGTGCCTGCTTGATTGCTTCCTGGAGATCATGTAGAGAAGATGGTTTCTTGACTGCTATTGCCTTCTTCAACCTTCTCCAACAGCTTTCTCAGGCTATAACTCATCAGTGACAACACCTGTTTGGCCATCACTGTATATAGAATCTCTCTGGGTTCAAACTTCTCCCCGGTTTAATGATAATGTTACCATGGTGTTAACTTAGAAGCTCTAATGACAACACATTAATATCCAAAGAGCAAAGCACTGCTGGGTGTACAACTGAACTTTAAATGAACTCGCAAACCGTGTCATTTTTCTCCGCCGATCTGACCTTTCCTTGGGCGTAATTAAGAGAAAGATCACAAAAGAGTCGAGTAGATTAAGGATTCATGTCTCATGGCTTACATTAGAAAGACTATGAATGGGCTTCTACATAAGGTAATAAGAGACTTCTTAAACAATCCAGGTCAAATAATATGTCTGTTGCATTTATACTTGTTTATTGTTCATAATATAATGATTACAAATGTCTAACAGAAAAGTGGGAACGAAATGAGAAAAAAAATACATTTATACTAGATCAAAAACAAGCTCATCACACAGGGGTTATTATGAGATTGGTAACATTTAGCAAATACATCCATGTGCCTGAATCTCAACATTTAGCAGATGCTTCTTATTCAGAGCGACTGACATTTTTATCTTATTATTCATATGAGCAGTTGAGGGCCTTGCTTAAGGGCCCAACAGGTAGTTGGGGGATTTGAACCTGGGACCTTCCAAACCATAGTCCACTGCCTTATCCACTGAGCTACAGTACACCTGACCCCTTAATCTTGAGGCTATATTAAACTTTTTTCTTTTACACTTCTATCCTGTTATACTTGAGAACAAAAAAATGTTGCGCTATCAAAAACAAAAAAACAAAAAAAAATGTGTACTGTAACAGAAATTTGAAATGTTATTGATCATTTTGTTTGGCTTGTTGAATTGCTGTGTAAAAGGGGTAAAATTGCCATCACACTCATTACACGTCAGGTGATTAGTCTAGCCGACACTTATTGGTGTCAAAAGTAAAGAAAACATTCTGATTGTGCATTTTGTCTTTACACTATCATGCCCCATTTAATCAATCCTAGCATAGAGAGGAGAGGGCCATCAGAATGCTTCAACTTGGTGCAACACAAAAAAGACATCTCCAGATGTTTTGGAGTTGTTGGGAACACCCTCTTCAAGTTATGAAACAGATTCAGAATAACTGGTACCATTGCTGGTCTAGAAGGCCAAGATCAGTGACAACACCAAGACAAGACTAATTTGACAGCATCGATTGAGAAATCGTACAGAAAATGCTGACACTACTGCTGCTAGTATTCCGAGGCTTGAGACGATAAGTCATCAGACTGTTAAATGATGTTTGTCTGCAGCTGGATGTTCAAGTAGGCCGTATCATGGGCTGATGTTGACGCGACATCATTGTCATCCTCGTCTGAATTTAGAATTACTGTTGCTGGTGGACACAGATTTTTGTATGAAATTTATCTCTCTTATTTCTTTGACAGAAATGAAATGTATATGCGCAATGTTTCTTTCGTCCATGAGTATACATTGTTTAATGGTCGATTTTTCGAGTTCTTGTTCTGTCACTGAATAATGATAATGTTTCGACACCATTTGTAAGGCTGTCATTCTCTGTTATCCAGGATGATCTCATCACTTCACCAGAGTGTTTTCCTCAAATTCAACCTGCACTCTGATAAACCACTGAGCCTGTGTTTATATCAGTAAATCACTAAAGCTTTCCATTCCTGCTACTACTATTACTACTACTTTCCTTAGTGGCTCAGGGCTAGAATTTTAAGGATGTTGTTTCTTTCTGTCACTGCACAGCATACAAAAATTTAAATTTGTAAATGATAAATGATGTCAATTTGAAATAAGCAAATACCAATATAGTGGCTTGCATACAGTATGTATTCACATGCCTTGCCCTTTCCCATATCTTGCAGTGTTAAAATCCGTAATAGATATAATTTATGTAGAATTTAAAAATGATATACGCAATTAATTAAAACTAAAATCTGTGAGTATTCACCCACATTGTTTTGAAACCCTTAAATTACTTGAGTACTTGAATGTGTCTGCGCTAATAGCTTAAAGTGTCATGCGATCTCAACAAGTCCGGAACAAATGATTAGCTGGATGGGTTTGTTTGCTATTCAACCTGGTTATTGAGTGATTAGTTGAGTCAGCTGTGTGTTGAGCAGAAGAATCACCAAACTGTGCAGGATTGAAGTTGGGGCAGTCCATTGCAGGGCACAAGCATACACACACACACACACACACACACACACACACTATGGGAAATTTGGAAATGCCAATTGATCTAAATTAATCTGCATGTCTTTGGAATGTGGGAGGAAACCAAAGAAACACAGGGAGAACATGTAAACTTCACGCATACAGACCCAAAGGAGGAGTGAGGCCCTTGGAGGGGTGAGGCCACAGTGCTAACCACTAGGCCACCATCCCACCCTATCATTTACGTAATATATTAATTCATTCATCTTCTCTAAGCACGTTATTCTTCTTAGGGAAATGGCAGGTTCTGTGTTGATCCTGGCAATCCTGGGAGTACAGCAAGAGTATGTCCTCGAGGGGACAAATTACCATTGCCAGTCTACGTGCTTACAGGTACTTGTATGTGTGAAGTATATGGTAACTAAAGAACACAGAAGAACCCTACATGGACACAGGATAAACATGAAACTGACAGAAACTCAAGCTTACGGTCAAACCAGAGATCCTTGAGTTGGAAGTTAACAGCTTCTCTGAGATATAAATTGTATTTGTAGCTGTTAACTATTTAACTAATTAAATTTTTAAATGTATTATTATAATTTTTTTGTACAGCACTTGTAACAAATGCTCACTGTTGCAAATCAGTTTTACAGAATTCAAAAAATAAGGAAATGAATAAAAAAATATAAGGAAAAAAGTAACTTATTATTATCAGTTTATCCACGATGAGCAGAAAAAACGAGAAAAACCTCCCTGAGATGACAATAGGAAGAACCCTTGAGACAAAACAGGGAACACATCCTCGTTTAGGTGATATCAGATACCATGGCCATAAATCAGTCTCTGCTACAGTATTTCTGTGTGTAACAAGGAAAGTGTTTATAAAGAAGTTAATAAAAAGTTCACTTGTTGGAGACCCAGATACAGAGCTGTTAGTGGCAATTCCAGTCATGAACTATGCAGCGACTGCAGTCACAAGCTATCACAGAACAGCTGTCTGCATCAGCCGAATCCAAAACAATCTTCCTATCTATTCATCCATCCATCCATCACGACTAGAAGCACGATTAAGAACAAAAAAACATGCATGAAACCCGTATGTCCAGCAAATGTGCTTCCTCTGACTGTTTTCCTAATGCTAACCTAAGCAAGTAATAACTGAAATGTGTTCTATCTCATACACTCCAACACTTTGCTAAAAGCTCAGTCGAAGCTCCCCCGGCTCCTACACCACTCTCGTCTGGAGCCTTGAGACGCCATCTCTCTGGCTGATGAAAGAGCCAGGGAACCAAGCAACTCCTCCTCCTCATGGATCACCAGTATGATTAAATGATGCCAGCAAATTATGACCTAGTTTATTTCCAATGTAAAAGCATTAATTGAATTAGATCTACAAAGATCAGTCTTCAGCTGCAGTTTATTCAGGCACAGCTCTTGTGTCTGTGTTGTGGTTTTATAGCTCTCTGCTGGCCCACTGTGGCAAAGGATGGAATTTAAATTACTTACAATACAGAAGTACTTCATGAATTATATTATCATGTGCTAAAAGATTTCACAAGTTTACACTCTGTGAGTGTTAAATTAAAGGGTTGTATTTGTTCTGCGTCTTTGACATACATAATTAATTGCTTTGTTGTGGAAAACCGCTGCATGTTCACTTGCATTTATTGTGCAGCATTTACAATTAGATTGTAAAGGTCACAATTAATCAGATTCTTTGAGTGGGAAAGTGTGATGACTGGCATTTGTGTAAAATGTAGTTATGAAGAGGAGTGTTAGATAATAACGGTAGATAATAAAGGTAGAGAGAGAGAGAGAGATGATGAGAAAGAGATTTGTTATTTAAAGTCTCTCTTCCCCAAAAGGTTGCTTAGATGATGCAATACAAGTACGTACTGTATGCTGGATCTTAAAGATTAATCAGACAATTCAAGCCAAACAATAGTGTAATGATTAGCACTGTGATGTTTGTATGATATAAGGCTCCCGCGACCCTGTACAGGATAAGCAGCATAGAAAATGTATGTATGAATGAATGAATAATCAGAAAATATTCAATAGAAAGTGAATGGCATTGCAGTTACAAATACACAAAAGATTTACATTTGTCAAGTTCCATAATGGATATGGTTAGCAGTATATCTTAAATAAAAAATATTTATTGATAACATCACATCACATGAACACATTAGTTGTAGTTGTAGATGTTTTCATGTTTTCAAATCTCAAAAAAACACTCTTACACTGAAGAAAACCAGCAGATGTTTCAGAATCTTGCAGTAAGACTGTTATACTGATGCACTGTTAAATTCTCAAATCTGATTGGACAGAAGGTGCTCTGATAGGGCTGGAGTTTCAAATTAATGGTATACCCGCTTTAATCAGTTAGGTTGGGTTGTTATATTTATAAGGAATAATGTGATTATTTCTGTAAGATGATTTATTTACCATTTACTGTAGTAAGAAATCTCCAGTGGTAGTGTTTTGTAACAGTAAGGTTTCCATAACAAGAAAGTCTTCAGGTCAGATGCCTTTGTGTTTACTGTTTTATCTGTAATATGACAGTTTTTTTTGTGTGTGTGTTTGTTTGTCTCACACACTTATCTTCTATACCGCTTTATCCTGTATTCAGGGTCGCGGGAGCCTGGAGCCTATCCCAGGAGGCTTAGGGCACAAGGCAGGGTACACCCTGGACAGGGTGGCAATCCATCGCAGGGCACACACAAGGGGAACGCCAATTAGCATATCTTTGGACTGTGGGAGGAAACCGGAGTACCTGGAGGAAACCCACCAAGCACGGGGAGAAGATGCAAACTCCATGCACACAGAGACAGGAATCGAGCCTGGCCGGGAATCGAACCTGGATCCTGGAGGTGCAAGGTGACAGTGCCTGTTTGCTTGTCTTTTGAAGAAAAGAAAAAAACAGAGTTGGTAATTCACTCTGGTTGGTTAAGTTTCTAGAACAGCATGTATTCTTTGCTTTTACAAGTTTCTTATGTCCCGGTAAATAAATCAAGGAGTAATTACTCCTTAATAAAAAAACTGATTGACATTTACAGAAGACTTCAAGCACAGTATAGTAATGAGCCGCAGTAAAACATTTGAATGATTCAAATGTTTTAAGGAAGGCTGGAGGCCAGTGAATTCCTGGCTGAGGTGTCTCGAAGCCCACTGCATGCCCATGAACTCCTGAACCTTAAAAATCGATGAATAGCTTGTTGCTATCTTTTGAAATAGATAAATCTATCTGTGTGAACTGTACACACAATCGTTCTCCAACACCACTTGCACATTACAGGAATTTATTGCCACATCCCCCCCAACAAAGTCCTGACCTCACTAAAAGCCATTCCCGCATGTTTGGGCCATTAAACCATTCCTTGGTTTGACATGAACACTTGAATTTGATAAATTATTTAGATTATAGAATGCACTGAAATTAATTTAACATTCTTTTTTTTTCCATGACTTTTTATACCTGCTTGATTTTTTTTTTGGTCACTTCATATAAAAAGCACAAAAAGAAATATTAGCCTGCATGTTTTAAATTAAAGTAACTGAAATATAAAGTGGGATGATCACTCTCTATATAATCGAGAGATTCTGGCAGGATCTAATAAAACTTTTAAGCTCTTTTAATGTTTATCATACAGTACAGGGTGCGATAGAGATCAGAACTGTATTGTGTTCGTTACATTTTATATACAAAACGTGTATCATTTAATTTGGATATTTGACAGTGTAACCAGTGTAAACCAGTAGCCATTTCTTTTTTAACTCTAGGTCAAGATTTTATAGGTTAATTTGAAGCATTTTACTTCTTCTTTTTTTTTAAATATGTATTGACAGTTTGTTTCTACATTTGTGCCTTAACCCTTTAAACAAGCCCTTTAAATGAAGTCAATAACTTTAAGACTTTTTACTAACAACCATATTAAACTGCATTATAGTTTCTCAATAATTAATTCAATAAAGGATTTCAAATCTATCTTCAGTCACTCAATCTTTAAACTATCCCATATCGCCATCTGGTGGATGCAGTCCCCTGAGTGCATGTGTTGAGAGAGATTCAACAATCTACTGAGGTCTGAAAGCTAAAGATGTAATGTTTAACGCAAAAAAAAAAAAAAATAGAATTTAAAAATAGAAAACAAATATGTGCAAAAAATTGTATAGAAAATGCATTATAACTGGTTAGCACGATGACCTAGCATCTCCAGGGTCGAGGGTCTAGGGGTCTGTGTGCTGGAGTTTGCATGTTCTCTCCATGCTTGATGGGTTTCCTCTGGGTAATCTGGTTTTCTCCCACTGCCCAAAGACATGCAGCTTAGGCTATTGCTGTGTGTACCCTGCCTCGTGCCCTGAGTGCATTGCGAGAGACCTCCAGGCCAGCTGTGACCCTATACAGAATAAGCAGTGTAGGGAATTAATGAGTGAATTATTATGAAATGAAATGTAATAATAATTTAATTGCTGTTAAACTAATAATAATAATTATTATTATTTATTATCTGTAGTAATATTAGTTTCTATCTATCTATCTATCTATCTTTGTTTGTTTGTATGTTTGTTTCTAAAAATGTTCTCATGTTGGGTTTGATAACTTAATCAATTGATAACTCAGAATTATTGAATTAATATAACCTTTCAGCCATCTGTGGCCTATGACTTGTCCTTTATTAGTGAAAAACATTTATTTCCCTGTAATAAATACACTCAAGCTGCAGTGAAAACCACTTTCCGGATAAGCAGCACAAAGGTGAGCCAATTACAGCGTACAATGCGGAAACTAATGTGGAAACAGTAACTAATGTGAACAGAGATCTAATCATGCTGTTCAGCTTGCGACACTAAGCACAACAGCTTTCACACAAGATTTGGTTGAAACGGGAAGTAGTACAACAAACTGAACGAACGTAATCAACTGGAAATCACTGTGGTGTAATGTGAGGGTATTTTTATCATCCAACTATTTCATCACACATCTGGAGATTGATTATTTTCCTATAACAACACACACCTGAGTGGTTCATCCCTTACTTAATGATTACTCATTAAGTAAATTCATTGCGAGTTTCAGAGTTAAGCTAGTGGTGGCTTTTCTTTTTTCGTTTGACCAACAAAATACATGATTTGAGTTGTTGTTTTTCTCCCCTCCGGTTACCATGGTCATGGTTTATGCATTGCAGGCGTAGCTACAGTCACACACAAGTAAATCGTAGACCCTCAGAGTAAAGTGTGTGTGTGTATGGTTAATAAGCAGGCTGCAAATTCTCCTCCAGCAGCTGTGACGTACAAGTGTGTGCCAGGAACAGTTTTCCTCCCAGCTCCAAATTGCTTTTATTGGTTTTATTGTATAAACAAAAATAACAAGAAGCTCTATTTACTTGTCTGTCACTGAGACTAACTCATTGTGTGTGTGTGTGTGTGTGTGTGTGTGTGTGTGTGTGTGTGTGTGTGTGTGTGTGTGTTATTAAAACAAAGTAAATTTCAAAACCTTCATGAGAAGAAATGTGTGATGTGGCTATTTTAATATGATTCCAAATGTGTACAGATGCCTGCAGTAGAATGAAAAATACACTAAAACATGACACTGCCTTTGGCACTTTGTAGATATGCATAATGTTTCTATTGTGAGGAGAACTGGCATGTCTCAAGTCAATGCACTGTTTCTCATGGGCAAAACGAGCTTTCTCTTTGAACAATATACAGATAAAGACGGTTGTTTAAGAGTTGTGTCTCTAATTCTGACTGACTATGATAAGGTTAAAAAAAAGCAAAGTGTAACCTGAACTTCTGCAGCTGTGGAACACATGACTGGAGATTTAAACTAAGGTCTTAACTTGGTCACCACTTTGTAAATATTTCGCAAATATGAGCATATCATGAATTCTTTTATTCATGGAATCAAAGATTTTTCCACATTTATTTATTTATTTATTTATTTATACCTAAAGAATGACATCATACTTTTAAACCTCTCTAGTTATGTAAAACAAGTTAGTTCCTGTTCTCACCAGGCTCTGTTTCTTTCACAAGGGCAGTTTGTTCCACTTTAAACTGCTCTGTCCTAGAGATGTCAGAAAACTTGGTCAGTGACACTGGAGACTCCTTCCACAAATGTATAACATTCTGGTGAAGACTCATGTGAGCTGAAACGTGTCGGTCTATGAGGTTTTTATCTTTGCCAAGCCATGAATTAATAAAGGCTTTTTAACTTGTTGGACATGACGGAGTGCCCTGGCACATTTTTGTCTACAGACTCATAGTCCAGTAAGTTATTGTACTGAGCAGACGATTGATTTGATTTATTTAACATCACCTTTTAGACCTTTTAACAATCACACACATTTTGCAGACTGTTTGTGGCGAGCCCACCATACATACACAAGCCATTTGTAACTTGGTAAAATAGAAACAATCTGGAATTCATGAAGTTCTGCGGAATCTACTGACATTTTTAGAAATTATTTATATAAAAGTGATTATCATATTTTTTTGTAAAAACCAAAAATTCAGTTCTTATTGAATATTATCCACTTTCTTATTGGTTATTTGTCTCTTTCATTTTGTTCACAGTTAACATTTTCATTTGATTAAAAGACTAAAAACATGGCATTGATTATCCATGTCTGGAAAACAATTCTGTCTGAGACAAAGTGGCATTGAAGCAGAGCGAACGCACAGACGCGGTCTCTGTTATATTTCATTCGGCGTGTGGTTTATCTGGCCCTGTGATCCACCAGCTCGGAGACTGCTGCCCCATGTCAACACCATATTAACAAAAACTAAGCAAGACTCGCTTCTTTATAACTAACACTAACTAAACACACTGCATTGAGGGTGACTCAGCAGGGCAGAATGAAAGAGACCTCAGGAAATAGAAATAGAGAGAAGACATTTCCTTTATATTTTCTCTTCAGCCAGGCTAACAAAAATAGTACAGTGTTCCTGTAAGTCTTCCAAACGCAGTCCTGCTGGTTTACATGAACCCGTCTGTCTCTGCTCCCCCAGCTCTCCTTCTTCTCCTCAATCAGACATTACAACTCCTCTGAGGATCTCCAGAGCCTACTGCATTAGAAAAAAACACACAAAACAAACCCTGCACTCATTAGAGCTTTTTTCATACAGAATTAGAGGGAGTATATCCAAGCTAATGCTTTGTATTTGTGCCATTATTATTTTCATGGATATTTAACATTTGAATAGGGTCTTAGCACTAAAGCTGCAGGAATCCTCTAGAGTTATTAGAGTAACTCTAACACTAGAGTGCTAGAATTATTCTTACTGCTACTACTACTGCTACTACTACTGCTACTACTACTGCTACAGTACAATCGTTTTGCCGTAAAAGTAGACGGGCAGAAGAAACCATTAGACTTAGAGATTTCAAATTGGGCACACAGATTTCCTTCACCATGCATTATTTAGAAAAGGAAAATGACCCCTGAATGATGGCCCAATTGTACTGTGTTAAGATTGAAATCAAGACCTAATTGACTAAGAAGGAAACTTGTTGTTAGAATATTTCTTGGCTTAAAACAGACCAGGTGCCCCATTAGGGCCACCCATTTCAGCCTCACAAAAATTTCCCACCATGTTGAATTTTCTTTAAAAACCTACTTTTCTAACTCTTCCTAGGGTCAGCTTGATTCACATGAACTTTGGAGTGAATAGTCAGATCCACCTATCACAAAGTTATCAAAAGAAAGTTCAAGGCCAAAGTGTTTGTCATATATTAGCCAACAGAACACATGGCTCATATTCATTAAATGTGCTTAATCATCTAAATGCAAAGTTGATTTGTATTTGTATTTCTAAATGTTATTCAATATACAATACTTATGGGTATCGTGTGAAATGCATATACTGTATATATAAAACACTTTGGCCTTCAACTTTCTTTTGATAACTTTGTGATAGGTGGATCTGACTATTCACTCCAAAATAATATACAGTATATCAAATTTTTAAATAAGTTGAACGAACTTCAGATGTCACATATTATAAACAGCACAGCTCATGAATGCTACGAGCTAAAATTTTAATTCAGCTTGACTTTGGAATGATGAGAGCTCATGCAGCTGCAGATGTTAGTTTAAGTTTTCAACACGTTCAAAATAGCAGAAAATATAACTTTATAAAAATATTTATACTGTAAATCAAATATTAATTGCATTTGGTGGGAAACATGAAAGTAAAAGTGAAATTTGGTGGCCTTAGTTGAAAGAAAACTATAAGGAGATCATCCAATTTTGTGAAATGCAGTCCACGAGGGGTGTGACAACCAAAAACTCTTTTCATACACAGCTTATTTATTTTCTAATTTGCACAAAATATTCATTCTAATTACCTAAAAGCAAACCTGATGTGTTAAATGTGTGATCTTCAATCTTGCCATTTGACTCTCATTATTTCCAATAAACAATGAAATGGGGTTTCAGTCACTTCTAGAATCCAGAGAAACAAACCCTGTGACCCTTAAACCACCAGGATCTAGGCTTCAGTTCTTGCGGAGTTTGAATGTTCACCCCGCGCTTGGTGGGTTTCCTCTGGGTACTGCGGATTCCTGCCACAGTCATAAGTCATGCAGAATAGACTAATTCCCTGTAGTGTGTGTTTCTGCTTGTGTGGCCTGCTTGTATGCCCCAAGATCATGTACAGGATAAGTGGTATAGAGAAAGAGTGAGAGAGCACTACAAGCTGTAGACTAGACCCTAATTTATTCCTTTTGTAATCAGATACAGGCTATAAAATGTCTGACTTGCTTCTGTGCAATCACATCATAATCTAAACAGAGATAAAGTTTTAAAATGTTTAAATGACCTAATAAAAAGAAAATAAATCCTACAGAAGAGAAGTGCGTGAATGACTGTCTTGTGATTGTTTTCCCACTGGTGACAGCATGAGCAGAGACAGCAAGGAGGCTGTGGTTTAAACACCATGAATGATTCTGACCTCTCTTGATGGGACTGATGAGGTAAAAATGATGCTGAAAATTAAAGTGACAACTTGTTTCACATTGTACCCTGCTCTAACACAGCTCCAGTGGTACTGAGTGCCAATAAAACTGGCTCATTATGGAGAAATGGTGTTGGATGGATGGCTTCAGTCTCCTCTCAAGTAATAAAATCTGTACTTCATTAAAGGGAACTCACGGTTCTGGCGTAATGACTTTTTTTTTTTTTTTTTTTTCCTCAGTCTGTTGAACAGTCATTTTTACTTAGAAAGAGGTTTGGGACTGAGATCAGTGTAATGCATCATTGGATTGCGCATGATGATCTCATTTGAGGAGATGGGTTTATGGGTAAGTCTTTAACTATCTTTTTTTTCTCTGTATATGTCTCAGTTGTGCTGCCCAATCTCCAGTCTGCGCATGCCAGGCTATGGATTGATATGAACATAATAATAAGATTTAAGCCTACTGTCTCCTTTTCTGCCTGAGGGCATGATATGGAAAGAAATGACCTTTACAAACACAATGTAAGATCTTCTCAGTCTTTGTTGTTTTGCCTTTTTCTAGTCATGTCGGTCCATAACATTACCTGAACCTTAATATGTGGTGTTAATGTGTAAGCTTGTTACACTAAAGCAACTGCAGGTTATGGAAATGTAATCAGCATCTAATGACCAATCAGAATCAACCATTTAATTAGTCTAATGAATGTCTATCAGGGCCATTATTATGTTACAGAGTTGTACTGTGTCCTCCCATCTCCAGGTCTGTGTGTGAGTCTGCATGTTCTTCCTGTGCTTGGTGGTTTCCTTCAGGTTCTCTGGTTTCATCCCACAGCAGATTAGGCTAATTTCCACTTCTAAATTGCCTATGGCAGCAATTTAGAAGTGGCTTAGTGGTTAGCATTGTTGCCTTGCATCTTTAGGTCCTGAATTTGATTCCCATGTCGGGTCTGCATACATGGAGTTTGCATGTTCTCCCTGTGTTGGTGGGTTTCCTCCAAGTTCTCCGGTTTCCTCCAACAGTCCAAAAAAATGCAGATTAGGCTAACTGGTATTTCCAAATTGCCCATAGTGTGTGAATGTTTCCCGGGAGGCGCTGCCATAGTCGTACAAATGGGAATAAATACTATGGTCACCAAAGGCCTTCATGGTCCCTAGTTGGACTACAGAGGTTCTTAGATGGATGGATGAAATTGTCTATGGTAGGACCTCCCGGGAAACATTCACATCCACCAAGACAGGGAGAACATGCAAACCCCGACATGGGAATTGAACTCAGGACCTGAAGATGCAAGGCAACAATGCTAAGCACTAAGCCACTGTGCTGCCACAGGCAATTTAAAAGTGGAAATTAGCCTAATAGTACGTATGTGAGAGAATGAGTGTATGTGTGTTCATCCAGGGTGAATTACACCTAGTGCCCCAAGTCCCCTGAGATAGGATTCAGGCCTCCTGTAACCCTGTACAGGATACTGTAAGGAGTATGGAGGGTGAGTGAGTGAGGTTTGTACAAATTTTAGCAAATTTGTACAGTTACAGCACAAGTTTCCATGAAAATGGACTGTATGTCATTTTAAACCATAAACCATAGGAAAAGAAAGTACTGCCATATGTACTTACAAAGAACAATAGCTAAGCAAACTATTTCTTATAGCCACATTTAAAATCTATTGCTGTATCGACTATCTGAAATATGTCCAAAGTCTTATTCTGTAAAAATGTAGGCCTATGCATCATTTGTAATTCATCAGATATAATTTAAATCACCTCAATTTTGTAAAAATGTGTTCAATTTTGTTTTCTGCATTTTCAAGTAAGCACTTCCATGCTCATGGAAACTGGAGTTAATTACAGACATTTTTTCATATTTAGAGGGTCTGTCTCTGTTGGCAATATGCACACCGGCCTGCCTCCTTTCATACAGGACATATTTATACCATTGTTCTGTCTTCTTCTGGCTGTAGTCATGGGAAATACCTGGTCTTCAAGGATTCAGTTCACACACCCAGTCCTATTTTATGTATAACCTCAGTCACTCTTTATGGGATCATTTTCAGTTTTTGTAGGCCTAACCCAAAGCTTATATAAACTGTACATTTTAAAAGAACTTGTAAAAAGAACCACAGAACAGAATGATATGCTCACATATATTTCAGGCTATGGAGATATTTTACTGTGTGCAGCTGAGGGTATGATATATGGTATTTTGTGTAGTTTGTGCTTTTATTGTTGGTGTTTCACATGATGTGTACACTGTAACCTTAACAAAGCTCTTAGCTAGTATAGGTTACCCAGCTAGACTAGCTTAAGGTAATGGTTATATTTATTAGGATCAATTATAAAGATGAAATAAAGATTGGTGTAGTTCTGATGTTAGGAATATTGTCTGTCTTTGTTGTATTATTTGGAAGTAAAAAAAAACAAACAAACAAACAAACAAACAAAGAAGAGGAACTGCTTTGAACGTCAATGCAACAAACATTAAAAGAATTAATACATTACATTATTAGTTAATTTGCAGCACTGGACTACTGGCTGTGAAACACTTTTGCAAACCACGAGACATTTTTGTTTGTATAATTATTTATATACATAAACACATATGATTGCACAGATGATTTAAAATGTACTGTAATTTATGAAGTTTGAAAAAAAATCGTTTTAGATATTATTTCCCACAGTATAAATTTATATAAAATTAGTAGGTTTTCAGGCCTCTTGATATTTTAGCTTATATTATTTTGCTGTAGGCAGAAATAAATTCTACAATCTAGAAAGTAAGTGCTCCTTAACATTGCTAATTTAACTTGGAATTAGTTTACATTTACGGAATTCAGCAGATGCCCTTATCCGGACCGACTTGCATCCCTTTTTTATTGTACAGTATACAGTACATCTGAGCAGTTGAAGGTTAAGGATCTTGCTTACACTTAGCTACTCCTGCCCATGTTTAGGTTCATTTAATCTACGTAGCTAACCCTAGCCAGTGTCCTGTTGGTTTCAGCCTCCTCTGAGTTTATGTACATGTGGTTGTGTGGACATTGTTGACCTTGTGATCTGGTCTGTAGCAGCGTACCAGTAGAACACTAGTTTCTCATTCTGATCCTCGTTCAAACCTTGTCTTTTCCTTTCTCCCTCTCATTTTCTATGTCGGGATGTTTGTCTTCTGGTCTAGTCTGGTCACTGTGAGACGGGCAGGATTTAGTCTCTGTGTACACAAAACTGCATGCCAAAGCTCTGAATGCTATTTCTGTGTTTGCATAAAGTACAGAGAATCAGATGCTAACCTGCAGTCATGCTAACTCCTTCCAGACAACTGCCAGACGTGCCTCATTACCTGCCTGTAATAACACAATGAACATAATTACTCGATGCACCCACCTTAATGTGTTAAATATGGAAATGTCTACTCATAAGAAACGATTGTACAGCGTAGCAGGAAGAGCTTAGTTTCACCCAGATGTGGAAATTCCAGTCATGTTAGCTAACGTCCTCATGAACTTAAAGGTCTAATCATGTAACCCATATTCCTCAATACATTTTACTTGTTAAAGGTATTGTGCTGAGATTATGAATTAAAATTGGTTAGATTATATAAAACTAATAAATAAATAAACAAATATTAAAAATAGAAAAGAAATGAACCAACCAATCTTTAAGAAGATTTTATATAATTAGAACTTGCATTTAATGAGTTCATTTCTTTGTGTGGCTGGAATTTGCACATTTGAATAAAGCAATACTGCTAGATTTTATATTTTCCCAGGAATTTTGGCCTGAAGCTTTGAATTCAATCAGGACAAACGCTCAGCCTGTTGGTGAGAGAAGCTCATAACCACAGGTTTGTGTTTACACTGAATACTTTTTTCCAAACAGATCAGATGTGCAATTTTATTTGTCAGTAGGTGTTGACAAATTTATTGCCTTTACTCATTTTCCCTTGGTTCGAATACTTGACTACAGAAAATCTTTTTTTTTTTTATGGAAAAAAAAAAAGGAAAGGAATGCATGTAAACAAGGAGCCACTGCTTCCATAACAGTAGCACTCGCACCACAAAACAATTACATTTCAACACTTTGACTGCAAAAAGAGATCCCCATTTTGGCAGTTTTAAAAGAAAAAAAAGTTTTATTTAAAAAAGCCATCTATCCATCAACTTCTGTAGTCCAAATAGTAAATATGTAATTTAGTATCCATCAATCATTCAATGATTACCAATCAATCAATCATTCAATCAATCAGTTTACAGCATCCTCCTCTGCTCATTTCATTATTATATATCTTTATTTTAGTAGATGATGCCAGCACTTTATCAGAGTACAGGGAGGCACTGAGTAGGGTCTCTTCTGGCCTCAGCCAACCTAATATATGCCCATGGTCTCATAAGAATATAGTTTAGAAATTCCAGTTAAAGAATGGGATGTAGCAGACATATCCACTTAGCGAACGCAACAGCTTTCCACACATAATGCATGTGGCTCATGTCTCTTGTACAATTGATTATCTCTTGAAAGTTATTATTTGTCTTTTCAGTGTTGTAGTGTTATCTCTCTGCTTTTTTTTTTTCTTAAATATTACAGTAAAGTGCATAATTATTCCCAAACCAATGCTTGTGATGGTTCAAACCCTTAAAAGAGAGATTATTATTATTATTATTATCTTTTTTTTTTTTTGATAACCTTGTGTGCCTGAGGGGAAAAAAAGCCAAATACTCTCTTGCAATACCCTGCCTCTAACATGCCTCAGATGCAGCCAGAGTAGATTGATGTGCTTTTTGATTCTACTTGTGATGCTACACAAGATGCTTGACATGAGGCACCAATTGTGAATTGGCTTTAAGTTTGCCTTTTTTATGTATTCCCAGCGAAAGAGATCCCATGACATCAGCTCTGTCTGCCTTCCATATTACCACCCACACATTGGTCCATCAAAAAAGTTACAAATGCTGGGAATCCCTGTTAAAGGAATATGGAATGCAAAACGTATAAATCATTGTTCTTACAAAGATCACCTTTTTAATTATAAAAATGACTGTAATTAAATGCCTCAACACCAATTTGTTTTTAGACTTGAGATTGAAAACCTTTGTCCTGGTGCAGATTGCATGTCTTTACTATATATTATCCTGGCAGGATCTACCATAAGGTTTTATTTTGAATACTGCAAAAATTTGCTCCAATCATCACATTCAAGTTTCTGTTGTTATTGTTGTGGAACCTTGAGCTCATTTGGATGGATTTTTTTTTCTCTTTGTCCTCTCTGCAGTTGGGTTCCTGAAAGGTTAGACAAGGTTTTTGGTTCCACCAGCTCTTGTGTTCTGTTTATAGATCCTGGAAAGAGGACAGAACCAGACCAATATGTCTGTCTTCAGTCCTTGTGTAATAGCTGGGGGGGAAGAAAAAGGTATTTCTGTCCAAGGAATGACAGAGAGTATATTAAAAAGAGAAAAATATGAGAAGGTGACGATGACAATCACTGCCTTTATCATTTCAAGCAACATTAAACAGCTTAACCAATCCTGAAGATGTAAGTACAAAGTAGATGTTATAGTAAAGGCTGTGGGTTTGGATAAGATGTAGAGTAGAGAGAAGAGAAAACAGACAATCCACAAACAGATGGCAAAAGAACAGGAATGTTCTTGGACTAAGAACACATAATGGCAATATATTTTAAAGTTATATCATAACAGCAGAGCTTGGATTGTAATTTTGCCAAATAAATTAGATCTATTAGGAAAAATACTCAGTGGATTATATAAACTGAGTTTCTTCAACTACTGTACCATAACTTTCAGAACGTTATTGACCAAAAAGCATAAATTTCAAAATGGCATGCCCGTGCAGGCACTGCTTAGGCACAAAAACATCAGAGAGAAATGTGGCAAGTTCGATCAAATACACAGCCAAGGCACGCTAGGATGGAAGAGCCGGCTAATTTTATCTTTGTTTCTCTGTGGTCAGGCAACAGAGACGGGCTTCCCTTTCAGAGCTACTGCAGAGCATTCGGTTCACATAACCCACCCAAATATACTGCTCTGTCTCTGGCCTTCTCATGACAGACCTTCAAAGTACAAATTCAGCAAGGGTTGTGCTAGGAAAGCATGAAATTATGGCGTATTGTATGTGAGAGGACAAGAGCATACCCATGTGTATAAATGACTTTCTGGCACGAAAAGCACTGTAAAAGTTTCGCTGATATATCACAGTGAGAGGAAGAATCTGCCATCGACTTTGTAATTTCAAAGTCTTAAAATTCACTTTGATCTAAAGCACGATGTACATATGGACACCTGATTAAAATGCAACACACAGAATTATGTTTTGGGCCACAGACAGAACATCTGTAATGCCTCCTGGCACCGCATTTACAAGGACCTGGATCTGTACCAAAGTAGAAAAATAAAACAGTGAACAAAAATATGGTCATATGGTAGTATATGCCAATCAGGAGCTTTTGTGCACTGATTTTCTCCCTAATCTGGCCATCACCAATTCCCATGGGTCTCCCCTATCATGAGGACAACATAACAACCTCAGAGTAAATGCCACCCACTTCCATGAGCTCACAGATGCCCCAGATCACTGCAATTAATATGCGAGAGCCACAATGCAACCCTTCCCTGCTAGAAGCATGGGTAATTTTGATCCCTAGACTCCTGGCCACCTGTCTTGCTCTCAAATGATTTAGCCCAAAAGGTTAGCCCTAGCCACCAATCTCTACCATCCAATTTCCTTACTAATGTTTATTCTCTTGGCAATAAACGGACATCCTCAGACTACAGTACACTACTATACAGTGTGAAATCAACTGTATAGTAGTGTGAAAGCTACTCAGACAGCCATGCTAACTGCACATCACAAACAGGATTGTAGCACTTTATGGTACAGTAAGACTCATGGTATTGATCAGCAACTAAAAAGGTATAAGAATGCTGTTGTGTCTTACGGGACTCTTGGTCATTGGTGGAGTTTGAGATGGTGAAGTGAAAGACCAATTCACAACCATGCTCATTGTACTGGTTTACATTTTGACTGGCACTTACACAAGGGAATTGCTCATTCTTATCATTTTGATTCATACACATTCACATTTCATACAAACTTCAATAATTCTTTTGATTGTGTAAAGCTGCTTTGCAGCAATGACAATTGTTAAAAGCACTATACAAATAAAATTGAATTGAATTGAAATCAGTGCTGCCAAGATTATACCAGCATGTTTATTTCTTGACCCATGAAACAAACATTTTATACCAAGTTTTCACCAACATTCACAATCTTTACAAGGCTGCATCTTGCCTCGTTCTTGACTGTTGGGACCACATCTCTGTTACACTAGTTCAAGCATGCACAGAATTGTAACAAAACACATACAGACATCCCACCCTGCAAAGAAAAATAAATGATTCAGGGAGAAACATTGGGCCAGGCATTGCATTATTGCACTACTCATCCTACTCATACAGGGCCACAGGGCACGTAGAACCTATTCCAGGCGATGCGGGGCACTAGGTGGGGACAGAGAGCCAATCCGTAGCAGGACACACAAACTCAAACATTCACTGAAACATACATAAAAAAAAAAAAAATGGGCCTAAAATGGTATCTTGTGGAACACCAAACTTTACTTTAGTTCACCCTTTACATTTACAAACTGATAATGGTCAGTCAAATAAGCCAATAAAGGGCAGTTCCTTTAACTACAACATTTTCTAATTTGTCAAGAGAGTAATTTTATTTATTTATTTATTTTTTTTTTTTTTGATGGTGGTGAAGAAAACTGTCATTCTGGAAGATGTAGCCCTTAAAACTAATGTGAACCACAGCCTAGCAGAGCCACTAGAACCCTATGTTGGAGTCATGCATTAAGGAGTCATGCATTAAGGAAGCACTCATCAAGCTGACAAATGACTAATTTTATACAATTACTTTTTTCTAAATCTTTGAATACTAGTGTCTGTAGTTTTGTAGGGCAGAACAGCCAAAACATGCCAAGAAAAACAATGATCAAAACAATTCCATTTATCATTTACAATTCTGCATGTACACAATATTTAACATGTACTATGAGTGTGGCAGGCTGGTGTTATTATCTCCATTTCTGGACTCAAAAAGGGACATTGTGCTTAACCTGAGGTTATAAAACCTGATGTTTTATGACTTTCAAAGTAAACAGACAAAAAAGCATGTCCCCTTAGTAGAGGTTCTCTCTGTTCAGTCCAAGACTAAATCATCATTGTCTCCACTGAACTCTTTCAATTAAAAGCAGCCAGATTCCATAAATCTTAAACAATCCTCCTTATGGAAAATCAACAAGCCAAACTCTCAATTTTGGACAGAAAGTCAAATATTTTTTTTCTTCAGCAGAGGTAGGAATAGCCTCACACTAGTCCCAAGTAAAGAAAGACAGGTTTCAACTAAAGAAAAATATTAATAATTATTATTATTATTAATAATAATAATAATAATAATAATAATGTTTTGGCACTTTTAAAAGAAAAAAGGGTTTATTAAAAAAAATCCATCCATCCATTCATTGTAAAAGGGCAATGGTGACTATTGGAATAATTTCCATTTGTAAAACCATGGTTGCCTGTAATGTGTCCAGCACTGAAGACACATTCCGCGTAATTTGGAAACACCAATTAGACTCATCTGCATGTCTTTGGACTGTGGGATGAAACCGGAGTGCCCAGAGGAAATCCACCAAGCACAGGAAGAACATGCTAATTTCATGCACACAGACCCGATGAATACTACACCACCATTCCATTCCAAATTAAACAAGTTATTAATTTATCTTTTATATCTCTTATCCTGTGTAAAGGGACTTAGGGCATGAGGAGGTACAACCTTGACAGAGTGCCAATCCATCACAGGGTACACAAAAGCACATGCACGCACGCACACACACTCTATGGGCAATATTGTGAACATCTATTAGACAAATCTGCATGTCTTTGTATTGTAGAAGGAAAACCAGACTACCCGGAGGAAACCCACCAAGCTCGGAGAACATGCAAACTCCACACACACAGACCGAAGCAGGAATTAAATTCTCGACCCTGGAGGTGCGAGGCTACAGTGCTAACGACTGCTCTACCAAAACAAATGACTAATGAAATTATGAATAATGTATTCAAAGCACATTTCAACAGCAGGTGAGATTGGGACGGGAAGCGGAATGCAAATTTGTATCCATAATGTATCTTTAACTGATAAAAAGCCAATAAGGAATGGAAAATGAAAACAAATCTCTGAAGAAAAAAACAATTTTGTGCACCCCAGTCTCGACACCTACTGTATAATATCAATTACCACCAATGAGCTTTGTTAACAAAGTAAAATTTAAGAAAAGCAACAAAAGTTAAATTAAGTCCATTGTGCACATAAGAACAACATGATGGAAACATTTGTTTTCTTCTAAACAAGCAGCAATGAAAAAAAGAATACAATTTTTATTAAAAAAAAAAAAAAACTTTCTTTTAATCATCTCTTTAATAGATTTTTTGCGTCCACAAATCAGTAAAACTATGTTTGGAAGTGCTGAGGGATTTGATTGTTTTTCCAGGGTGTTGTTGTATAACTTGTCTAAATAGAGTTTAGCTGCTCTAGTAAACAGTCCTTCTGAATATACATTACAGCATCCAATTAACCCTAACTCGTGTTTAGAAGAATGAGCTTGTCACACACCTGAAAAAAAGTCCACTTTTGCCCAGGACTATGAAGGTTTATTGTCTAGGTCTATTGTTTAGTATTTATAAACATCTTTACAAATCTAATGCTCTCTAGGCATCTATTTTGGTGTTTAGACAGAGTTTAAATTCAGGCAGCTGTACTCAGAAGCTCTACACATTTAAAGCCATCTGCACGTGGTGAGATGTGAGATGTTACACCCTTAGTCTGTTAGAGTGATGAAGATTCCACATGAAGCAGCATAAAGTAATTTTACAGTCTAGAACAGCATTTATATTTTATACTTGTATCTGATTTGACCAAATGAGTAGGAGTTGTAGGCATACAAAGTTTTTTGCACACAATTGCTCTTTTGATGTTTATGTCTTCAGCAATAATAATTCGATCTTCAAACATTTATTTTTTCATTCATTTTCCATCCAGTTAATTCCCACTGAGAAGGTCAGTCCAGGCTTCTCTATCCACATTCAAAGAATTCCAATTTCCTCTTGGGATCTTCAGTGGGTCCTGTATCTTCCCTGAGGTTTCCACCCAGTAGGATGTGCCTTACAGACCTCTACTGGGAGCACACAATGGCACATTGTTGGTACAAGTCTCATCTGGTTTTGTAGCTCTTCCAGAAGGTTCTGCTTCAAAGATGAACTCTTTAGCCTTTCATGGACAGCAAAACCAGCAACATTGCAGTTTATTCTCATTTCCGCCCACTGTTCTACCCAGTGTGGTAATCAAATCTTGTCCAAATGCACAGACTAATTCAACAGGCTTTTACAGATATGTTTGTTAAACTCTCTCCTTATATAACATGACATTTATAAGAATATAGTCAGACATCCTAAAATTTTTATACATAAATTACTGCAATTGGAAGTTATATTAAATTCTACGTACTAAATTATAATGAGTTTTGAGGCATTAAAGTGCCATTAATGTTCAACCATGTCATTACAAATTCAAGCTAAACACAGTAGCACCCTTTTGCACTAGTATAGTTAGTAGTATAATTATCAGGAATACCTCAAAACCTTCAGGAAAGTGGGAAAGATGTTTGGGCTGCAAAGCTGTATGCAAGTGTGTAGACCATTATCAATATTCCAGACAGCGTTCAGAGAACAAGTAGACAACCATAATCATGGAAGATCAGGGAAATAAGTAACGGTCAATTCCAGAAAACGCAGAACATTGCTCAGGTTTAATAACAGAAAATGGATGATAACACTCCGTAACAAAAGGCAGAAACCACAGGATATAAATACTCCAACTAATCAAGAGCTAAACAAAAAAACAGGTGGACACAATTGGGAAAAATACCAATGACACAACAGGAGTGGTGCTCAGACTAGACTAAAAACAAATGCACAGACATAACCACATGGCAGAAACTCAAAGAAAAACATGAATGCAGTTCATGCATGTGCTCAGAGGGTGAATTAAAACAGGTACTATCGAGTGAAAGTTGATCTGTTATGTATTGTATTCCTGCGAAATAATATTGGCATTCATTATGTACTTTATATGGCAAGGGTTGCCTGTAAGATCTTAACTCGGGGTGAACCACATACATGAGGCAAGGTCTCACAGGAAAAGGGTAGTTTTATTTTTTTTAAATTAGGAAATTAACAGATTTTAAGGAGGGAGGAAGGAAAGAAGAGGATGTGCACTTGCAGGTCCAGGAGCAGTTCCCAGCTGGCATATAGGCACTTAGCTGGCAAGCAGCAGAGTAGCGAAGTAACCCCCTATGGACAGCAGCTCCCACTGGCTCCTCAACACGGATCTCGCAGTCATGGCCAGTCGATCCCACCCAGTCTGTCTTAGGTTCGGCCACAGACAGGAGTAAAATGCTATAAAGCCAACGTCAGTTGTCACTTCTGCGGTTACTGCAGCAGCTGGTGAAGGGGGTCTTAACATTGATGCAGCAGCCTTTTCGTCTTCTGCAACTCGACCGTGAAGGATGGCTCTCAGTAAAAACGGAAAGTGCCGGGGCAGCTCATGCAGTCCTTTTATCCAACATCTCTTGGAAGACGATCAAGCGGTGGTGTACAGTCCACCCATCTGCCTTTGAAGCCACTCTAACAGTTAACCTCCACCACACTTTTTCCTCGCACCTGAACTTCTGGACCTCAAGTTCCACACCTTGCATTTAAATAGTGGAGGAAGCCCAAGGTCCATTGATGATCATCTCCTGTACTTCCCCAGAGGTCCTAACCTGAGTCATGCCCTGAGGAGCCAGTGCTGCCATAGCAGTCTAAGGGGAACCTACACAATACTTGGCATAATGTTTTGGGTTTTAGTGTTTTGACTGATCGGTATATTACGAATATGAAATCTAACTTGAAAAATGATGATAAAATGAAAACCACTTGGAATTTTCTGAGAAAGTCGTTTGCTTTTTTACAGATCTGACACCTTGTTATTGAAAACGCTTGATTGTCTTGTCTGTGTGACCTCTCCATCACCAGGGGGAGAACGATCACCTTGCTGGGCAGCCTCGTCGAGTGAAGAAGAAAATAGCAGAGTTTGTTAGCCATACGGTTAGTTCAGGTTAGTCATTTGGGTAGTTCCAGGGAAAAAAAAAAGTTAAATTTGTACTAAATACACTGTAACTCTGAATTGCATTTTTGCACTGGACAAGGGTTGTGAAATTTTGTCCCAGCTACTTCACATTCTGGGTGAAACTTCACGGTTGGTGTGCAGAGCAAGAAAACATACAACGACCAAGACCTATTGTAATGTATTTATATGCACCTCAATTTTGGTTTGAGAAGGACTTGAAAAACAAAAAATAACCTTGAACTATCCTTTTAAGAAACAGTGAGGCGCTTGAGACCTACAGTCCTGTGTCACACACAGCAGCATCCAGAGTCCAGCTGTTTTCAATCTAGAGTGAAACCTCATGAAACTGTGACCAGTGAGACTCGTAAGATTAAACAAGTTCACACAGTGCATAGATATACTGTGTAAGTAACCTGAAACATGCAGAACACCCAGGGATAGTCTTGTGGTCTTAAAAATAAAACCTGCTTCTATGTGCCAAATGAGTAAGACTGCTGTAATGTGTGCAATATTACTGCTGGTAGCTGAGATAGCTGTGCTAACACTGTGGCAGTGTGTATTTAATCTGTACCCGCCTGACCTACCACCGATTATATAACCTTGTACTTGGATAAAATAACTATGGATGAAATAAACTAAGATTATGTGGTAGAATAGCCTGGCGGAACAGCAGTGAGGTATTTCATGTGGCTAGGCTATTTTCCACATGATTGAACTCTTGTGTGTGGTTATGACTTTTTATCCTAGTGGGGACTGGATTATTACTGTTTTGACCTCGGTTTTCTGATTATTTGTTTCTTCCCTTCTCTGTAGCTATCTGTTGAATAAGTTTTCCTTTTACTTACATAAAATTTAACTGCACTTTAAGTTTGTTATTAGTGTTAGGTGTAGAATAGCAGTAAATAAATGCATTAATGATTTCCAGTGGAAGGTCCTCAAAAAGATAGTCGAATCAAATCAAGTCAAGTCAAGTAGGCTTTTATTGTCATTCCAACCATATACAGTTCAGTACACAGTGAGATGGCAGGAGGGTGAAGAGTGAGTGAGAGGGGTGTGTCTGATCAGGCACAATGCTGGTGGCTTTGCGGATGCAGCGTGTGGTGTAAATGTCTTCAATAGAGGGGACAGAGACCCCGATGATCTTCTCAGCTGTCCTCACTATCCGCTATAGGGTCTTGCAGTCCGATACGGCACAATTCCCAAACCAGACAGTGATGCAGCTGCTTAAGATGCTCTCGATTGTCCCTCTATAGAAGGTGGTGAGGATTGGTGGTGGAAGCTGGGCCCTCCTCAGCCTTCTCAGGAAGAAAAGACGTTGTAGTAAGATAGTAATAAACCAAACATATGTGTATGTGGGCACAATTTTACATACAGTGCACAAACCATGTGTTTCCTCTTCAACAAACTGATTTGATAATAAGGTTTTCTTCTGATTACTCTTTCATGCAGACTATGCTTGTGTACGCAATAGTGCAGTGTTCCTTTTTGCAATTAGAGATTCCTTATTTATCTACTTACATTTCCCATATTGCTCTGATTAGATATGCATTTACATGCACAAAGAATTTAATCATAATTGAAATTTTCTGACAGATTCTGACCTGTTGTGGAGTGTTGAATTTGCTGGAGGGATAAGCGAAGATGTAGAAGAAGAAAAATAGTTCCTATCTTTTTCAATAAATCTCACCTTCTGTGTTATGATTGGTTACAAGAATTTTCGTTATAATGTTTAGAATGTTGTGGAGATAATTTAAGTGTGTGGCTAGGTGAAGTGAGTTACCGCAGAGGTTTTGAAGAGAGACAAACTCTTCAAATCATCTAATGTTACCTCCACATGCACAGAAAGAATATATTAATTTGAACAAGATTGAAACAACCAGGTCAAGTCTTTACATGGCTAATATTTATCACGTAAACGTGTTTATTGAATGTTTATGCCACCTCTCTCATTCTGATTGGAAATTTAGCATGATCGGGTTAGACTGTTCCAACTGAGGTGTTTGTTTTCATGATGGATTTCTATCCAGAATGGGCTACTGTTCTGATTATTGATGAAATAGTAGAGTTCATATTAACACACTTAGTGTAAATTACAAACTAAAAGTTCTATGATAGGCTTCTATAGCCTTTTTCTGATTCCTAGGGTTCATAGGTATCTTCATTTTATTATACTCAGTAAGCTGCTTAGAGGGGAGTAATGGGGAAAAGTTTGAAGAAGAGTCACTGGATTTATAATGGTTTTTGATCTCAATAACAAGCCCCGATAAATCAATTAAGGTGGAATGAGAATTTTGTTCTAAGAAAGTTGAGATTTTACAAATGCAAGGCTGCAAAAATAACAACAACAACAAAAAAAAAAAGCTCATTTCCAGGCAAGATGAGAAGGCACTGACTAGCACACCAGAGCTTTAATTTATCCAGTGAGCTAGCTAATAAATGTGCTATTTATCCACCACTGCATATGTGTGTGTGTGTGTGTGTGTGTGTGGGGGGGGGGGGGGTAATATTGTACTTGTCTTAGCATGACTTTACATCCGAAACGTATGTGTTGACACATAAATAAACAGCTTTAGGCAAATGTGTGCCTGTGTATGATGTGTGTTTTGTGAGTTGTGCTCAGTGCTGTAATCTATAAACTGTTCGGAGGCCCAATCATCGGTGTGGTCACGGCCACAGTGTGTCATACAGCGAGTGATGATTATGCGATACACCATACCCTGCAGTTAGACACATTTCCGCTTTCCAAACCAGTGGAAATTCTTTTTCTTGCCAATGCGGCTTTTACTATTTGAACCTAAACACTCATGGCATATAAAGCACTATGTAGGCACAGCCAGAGGCCAGAACTCTCTCTGGCTCTGCTAACATTCACAGTCTGCAGTCTATCATCAGATTCTGGGATTTTTTTATTTTTTATTTTTTATTTTTTTGTATAAGCAAAGTGTAAAAATGCAAGTCCAGTCATTCGGTTTAAGACTTTGGTATTATTTCACCTCTGAGAGCACTTTTTACATTTTGCCAGGCTCTGTATCCCCCTGCTAAAGTTCAATCTAGGTAGCACACTTTTTAGGGAATCCCCTTCAAGGTTCTTTGTTGATTACTAAAACAGAAGGCTTTCGCCTCAGTAAAGGTTACATGCTGAACACATAAAGGAAACTTAAATCCTTTAACTATACAAATACCCCTTAAGTGTACCCCTTTATCCCCTCTCTCAAGACGATCCCTTTCTTGGGATCATAATATTTATGTCATGAATGTATTTTTTTTGGATTTATGATTAATGCGGGTCAGGGTCTAGATGAAGCAAGCAAACATGTTGGACGGATTGTGTCTCCTTTGTAGACCACCGCATGTCTCTTCTCACCATTGTTCAACTTGAAGAAGGAAGTAAAGTGGCAAGTGCATCCAATCGCATTATTTCAGGTCAAGCCCCAGGACTGAATTGCTTTCACACATGGTGTGGTTTCTTAAGGTGGACCAGGGTTCGGTATCCACAGCCACACCCGGATTCTGAGAGTGCTTTTACATCTTTTGCTCAATTTAGGATGTGTGTGTGAGAAAGAGAAACTAAGTGAGAGGGAAAGGTCCATGTATCTAGCTTCCACTGTGATGCTATGAATGATTCAGTTATTTTCTGGTTTCTTTTTTTGCGCAAATTGTTTTTCCAAAATGATTTTACAAATACGTGGCATGATGGCATAGTCTTTAGCACCGTTGCCTCAGTTTCCTGTGCTCAGTGGGTTTCCTCTGAGTACTCCGGTTTCCTCCCACAGTCCAAAGACTTGGAGATTAGGTTAACTGGTGTTTCCAAATTGATTTTAGTGTGTGAGTGATTGTGTTAGTATGTGCTTGCTTGTGTGCCCTTGTCTTGTCGGCACGGTGTCAAGGGTGCACCCCACCTAGTGCCCTGAGTTTATTGTACAGGTGATTTTCTTAACAATTAATAGATTTTGACATACAGTACAGTACAGTTTTCACCCATCTATATAAATAAAATAAAAGTTTTTTTTTTTCTGTTCATTAGTCAGAACTTGATCTTTCAATGATATTATTACATTTCAGACATTTCAGACAAATTTTCTGTATGTATGTATGTATGTATGTATGTCCTGTATGCCCAGTCAGATTTTGTCACAGCATCAAGCAAAAGTGGCTGAACAGAATTTAATGAATTACATATTTGCATGAAGTTAAACCTGCACCATAAATAAAATTAAAGTGTTTAGTAGAGTGAAGTTATGAGCAGTTTTGTGCCAGATTATAAAATGAGATAAAACTTTTGCAGGACTTAGATATCTGCACTCATCGTCTAAACCACTTTATCCTGTATTCAGGGTCACAGGGGGCCTGGAGCCTATCCCAGGAGACTTAGGGCATGAGGCAGGGTACACCATGGACAGGGTGCCAATCTATCGCAGGGCACACACACACACACACTCACACTATGGGCAATCAGCATGTCTTTGTACTGTGGAAGGAAACCCACCAAGCATGGGGAGAACATGCAAACTCCATGCACACAGAGACGGGAATCGATCCTGGACGGTACAAGGTGACAGTGTTAACCACTACACCGCCGTGCCGCCAACACTAGCACCAATAGATATTTAATTAGAAAAGCTAAACTGAATGAATATTTTTCCTAGGATTAGTTCATATTTGCTGAAATAACAGAGCTGAAGTGGTATAAGTGAATTTTAACACACTGGAGTTGTTTTAAGACAAATCTTTATCCGATCGACTTTTTCCATTTCTCATCTGTGAAGAGAAGGGAGTGTATTTGTCTGACGATGAAAGAAGGACAACTTAGTGTAAACTTTACAGAACCTTACAGAATGTGATTTCTTTGTATTAATAAGTTAAACAGAGAGTTCTGCCGTACAGAAAGACAGACAGAGATGTATGTGGGCTTCAACCTGAAATAATAATATTACTGATTACATTAAAGCTCATCAGTTTTAACTATTTCTACAAACTCAATGAAAGGTACTTACACAAGTTATTTATAAACTTTTATTTATTTTATTATGTCTGTTGTTTATCCAATAATTTTATTATTTTTGTTTCAATTCAATTTATCCTATTGATTGATTATTGATTCTTACATGAGTTCACATCCACAGTTTCATGACATTTTTAAAATGTACCTTTGCACATCGTCCTCATACAATCCCATGTAAAACAAATGTAATATTCATTTAAACATTTCCTCCCCCAAATTTTGCAGGTGATATCAATTGCCCACAACTCATTCATTCTCACCCACTCACTCACACTTCAGTCAGATCCTTCCACCTCTCTGTGACTGCACTGGTGTTCTGGGAATCTTTTAGCTCATTAGTTTGTAATTTTGGCAGGTTTTCTCTACTGCTTTACAGTGTTACCTTTCAGTAGCCTAGCGTGCATACATGTGGTTCTCTTGTCCACAAAGACATGTTATTCTCCAGCCTGTTGCTGCCTGCCCTCTCGTAACTCTGACCCCTCCCTTCTCTCATTCCCCATTTCTCCTCCTAACACACGCGGACGTGGATATTCTCAGAAGATGTGCACCCAGTCACGCAGCGTTTTCAGTATACAAAAACAAAAAAAAAAGAGT
>JAQMYJ010000033.1:32395087-32415904 GCA_030014305.1 Clarias laeviceps | reverse complement strand
TTTGATTGTGTAAAGCTGCTTTGGGACAATGGCAATTGTTAAAAGCGCTATACAAATAAAATTGAATTGAATTGAATTGAACTTAGGGCATGAGGCGAGGTACAACCTGGATGGGGTGCCAATCCATCGTAGGCCACACATACATGCACACACTCACGCTCATTCATATAATTGACTAATGTCAGTTAGCTTAATCTGCATGTCTATGGACAGTGGTAGGAAACCAGAGTTGGGAGGAAACCCACCAAACTCAAAGCACATAGTCCACAGGTGGGAAGTGAACCTGGAACCTGGGGTGTGAGGCAACAGTGCTAACCACTACAACACCATGCCACTGATAGAACTAACATATGGCATATATTTTGGCCATCAGTGTATGTTGTTAACCCTTCACAGCTGATTAACAGGTAACTCAATGTAGAATTAACTACAAAGTAGCCTATAGCTACTAAGTGCACATGCACACCAGGGCAATGTAGAGTAGTGCAGTCTGTCCGACTACTGGATTTTGTAAAGATTTTGCAAAGCCAGAAAACTTGACTAAATGTAATTTTGTTTGAAAAAAAAATTGAAAGTACCTCGAAATCTAGGCCCTTATGGTTGAGTGCGATGTTGATGGTGAAGGTAGAGGAGTCATGGTGAGGCCTCAGATAGGCCTGTCTGGTAGGGGTGTATTTCACCACAAAATTCATGACAGCATAGCCCTGCATGAGACACAACAAATGCACTAGGTTAATAGAAAGCAATTCATTCAAAGTCTTGTCGAATCAAAACACACACATTCCACAAAGAACAGCTTCTATTCCAAACATAAAGGAAGAATGAGCTCCATTGTTTGCCTTTTTTTTTCTTTCAAATTTAACTATAGCCAACATTCCTTGCAACAAACCGAGAAAAGAGCTTAAAAGGCAAACTGACAGACTGCAAAGACTGCTGATTTTATGCTTGCTAAATCCACCTTTTAAATCTGTCTTATGGGTGTAGACATGATTTCATCCAGCAATACTGTACGCTCCAGAGGCCAGCAAGAATCTAACATTGCACGGTAAAAACATGTCTCAGCACCTTGGTGTAATATCCGGAGAAGACCTTCAGTGTGACTGGTGAGATGAACTCTCGGATAAAGTGCAGCCACTCCTTCTCGTACCCGATCTGTGTCATGTGGATGTCGTCAGTAGGGACGCTCTCATATCCTCCAGAAATGCGCTTGTCCTGTGGAGTGATAAATATGCTAATTACAGAACTGGACTGGAAACAATTTCCCTATTCCAGGAACATGCTGGTCCTCAATTATTCTAATGTGCAATTCACATGATATGGTTGTGTAAACAAAATAATTTAGACCACAACTTGATTCAAAAGTGTTCATTTTCTACTATACAACAGCAGCTCAGACATGCTCCAAGCTCTGACTGACAGATTTATACACTGTCCGGGCCAAAAGTAAATCACCATTTCAGGAGGGTAAAATTATTGGGCTGCATGGGGAAGCAAAGAAAACAACTAAGGAGATTTGAAATTACTGGAAATGGGTTAAGAACCCTTCAGCACATTATCAAAACCGTGGAATTTTACATTTGGCAATCTCTCTCATCCTGAGCGATTTACATAAGTGCTTTGAAGTTTGCATTAATAAATAAATCATTACTTTGGTATTATATTGGTTCACTGAGTTACTGACTGGAATTACCATCAGTCTAACACTATTGGCAAGTGTGTTTATTTATTTTTTTTAAATTTAGAATAAAGATTTTACTTTGGAACAATGAAAAAAGGTCATGTGGTCTTATGAGTTCAGACTGACCCTGTTCCAGAGTGATGGGCGTGTCAGTGTAAGAAGGGTAGAACATGAAGCGATGCACACATCATGCATAGTGTCCACTGTACAAGCCTCTGGAGTTGCTTCAGTTGCTCAGGTCTAGACTCAAATAGTAATATTATGTACTAATAGTAATAGTAATAAAATAACACCGGCTGACGACCTGAATGTCCTGAATGACCAGATTATCACATCTACTGTATGAAGGTTTTCTTTTCTGTTGTTTTTCGGTATTCCATGATTCTGGGAGAGTGTGGAATCATTTTCACACATGAACTGCGACACCACATTGTGTTCTGTAATCAAAGCTTAAGGTGTTGAATGAAATCTTAGAATGTGTGGTGGTATGTAATGACTATATGTCAGGATCTAGGTTCAGCAAAATGCATTAGTGAATAAATATTGTATCAATAATTCTTGTATCAATATTTTTTAGTTACTTCACATTCAATCCTTCTGTTCTGTATACATTAGGCTACATATTCTATGTTTTGCTGTTAATACACATTTAGTTTGTACAATCCCAACATATTGGCTTGTATTAAACCTACTCCAGCACGAGATTACTCGCAGTATTGGTTTCCCCATTTTAATTGAGAGATGATAAATTCCAGATAACAAATTCCAGCTTGTTACTCAACCCCTTAGTCCTTTAATGTGAATATGCCCTGCATTAATATGCCCTGAACATGTTGTTTAATACACTCCCAATAGTTATACTTTTTCTTTAATTATCATTTGAAAGTCCGTTTCCTAACAGTGTGTGCCACTGACCTCATGACTTCCACCTGACCAAGTGCCGAAGTTCTCCATCTCTTCCACCATCTCATCACAGGCTTGTTCAGATAGCACAGGAAACCAGAACACATCTGGACATGGCTACACACACACATACACCCATTACACACATTACATGCAGATAGAGAACATACTGATGCCTGGGACAACTCCAGTCACATAAATGCATTTAATTTGACCATAATGTTATACAGTAATCTCTTAGAGTTCTGCCTCTCTACCTGTTCCAGACGGTTCTCTGTGAAGATCTGGGAGTAGTTTGGATGGATATACTTCTCCCTCCAGTCCTAAAATGGAAAATACAGATAAGCGCTATATGTTTTGTTAAATTCTCATACAGAGGAACATACTGGCTACATATACAAGTTATTAGTCAGCAAATGGTCTTCAGCTGTGTCTGTTTTATTTAAGAACCATGATTATTCCCAAGCACATTAAAGCACATTCCCAACCAATGACGCAAAGAAATGAAAATATTAACTGAAGTTTATCTTCTCTCATTTTTTTTTGTTTTTCCAAAGAAACAGTTTAGAAAGAGGAGGAACATCTGGACACTTACCACAGGGTTCTCAAATATTTGCCATAAATCATTGTTCAAGTGGGATGTGTTGTAGTTGGCTGTAGAAATAAGTCTTCCAAACTCATGACGGTTTGTAATGTACATGAAAACTCCCTGTAGCATAGAAAGATATCCTGTTACATTTCAGCTGAAAAAAAAGATGCCTGACATTACACAAATATCCGAATGTGGTAAAGTCCCTAATGTAGAGTTGCTAAAGATTAAATGAGAATTAAATGATGGATATTTGTCAATCTGAGCTTTAATGGTAGAAGGGAGTAGCAAGGAAGGATTAAGGAAGGGAAGGGACAACTTCAGCAATAGTGAATCTCTTCCACTAAGGGTGCTTTCATTTTACGCTGCTTGAATGTGCATTTTCTTTAAGCAGGTAGAAACACAATAATCACACTAAGCAACAGCAATTGATTTAGCAAATGTGGCCTCAGTCTTCTCCCAGCTAACCTTCTTATTATTGGTGAGGACGTGAGCCGACGCAATTAACCCAACGACAGAAAGTGAATCAAACATACAGTACATCAGCCATAACATTACTCGTTCTCCAGCACAATCCAGAGGGACTCGATCAGATTGAGATCTGGAGAATCTGGAGGCCAAGTCAACACCTTGAACTTCTTTATCATGTTCCTCAAACCATTCCTGAACTTTTTTGCAGGAGCAGAATTAAGTTCCTTCCTCAAGGGCCTAACAGCTGGGGCATGAAATGCCACCCTTCAGGTTAGTAACACGCTGAGATACCACTGCCCCTAACGTTCCCATGAAGAGATGGACTTGGTCTGTAATATTGTTTAGGTTGCAGTGTTTACTTGCTGCTTAATATATCACTGTCATGAGATAAATGTTCTTCACTTCATGATGCTTACATCATGATGGTCGGTAAATTGTGGTTTTATGTTGTAGATGTGAGTCGCTAAACTGAGACAAAGGACAGAGCTGTAGCACTGCAAACGTGTGATGTATTTCTGAATAGTTAAATTAAAATAGTAATAATATTAATAATCCTGAATGGGAGGTAATTTTTGTCATTTCTGTCTTACGGTTCAAGGGTCAAGGTCACCTTATTGTCATATGTAATGTGCCTGAACGGTTGCTGGCACATTACATATGTAGAAAAGATACTGTACTGTATGCATTCCTAATAAATAATCAAACAAATAAATAAATAGATAAATAAATAGACAACAATTAAAAATAAAATAAAAAAATAAAATAAATAAATAAACTATTATAATAAATAAAATTATTGAATAAAATAAAATAAAGCCAGCCACACCTTCTAAGAAAAAAAAAAAAATAGAACCAACATTGCACTAGACAAAGTTTTGTTCATTTTTTTCTTTTTGGTCCTTTAACTATATGGAGTGTGAAACCAAATCAAAACAAATAACAAACAAATCAATTGTATCAACTATGAAAGCACCCAAAGAGGAAGAGGATGAAGGGATTTTACACTGAAGTATGTGAGTCTCCAAGTCACTCTCAGTCTACGCTTCACCTGCTCCGTTACAAAACCAGTCACTTATTCTATCAAATACATCAATAAAAGCACCCCTAGTATTAGATTACTGTTTGAGCAGGTGTTACTGCCTAGTCTGAGATAAGTCAAGGAGTTTATTTGGAGTTTATGTTATTGAGGGTCATTGGGAATTGGAGGGGGGAGGTGGGGGGGGGGGTTCAAGGGAATTCCTTGAAGCAGGTAACTATTCCTGCTTCCTTATGATTCCTCTCATCATGTTAGGGAAGGGGAAATTAAATCTCTGATTTTGACTACGACTAAAGGTCATCTAAGACTAAAACCCAGCTGCTTTCTCTCCGCGCTATTACAAAATAACAGATGAAACTTGTCTTTCAGCTAATAGCATCACTTTCGTAAAGGATTTGCCAGAGAGGGATCAGACTGCTTTCCAAATGCTCTTAGTCTTAAATGAACCAGTTGGTTTGACTGCAGGGCTTTTGCTACTAAAAAATACAGCATAATCGTATAGAACTAGAATATACTAGAATTGAATCTTGTCAGATATATAAAACATAATCTATTGCAAACAATTAGAGTTTGAATATAGAATTTAAATCATTCCTCATGGACATGCTTGTTTATATCTAACATATTCAGTATCTGTAGTTTGTACATACAGATTACACACAGTAAATCTATATAGAGGTTATATAATATGTACTGTGGTCTGGGAAAAGGCATCAGATATCACTTTTGCAGAATTCTGGCAAGGAGATAAAGGCTATCTATATCTTACATATAGTCAAATGTGACCTGTATTTCTTATTATGAGACTCCAGTCCACTTGATTTTAAATTAAATCTGGACAATTTATTTTCTTGATTTTTATTTGCATTTTCCTATTGTTGGATTATTTTGTTAATTCTAACAAAATCTAATTTTAGAATTTAGAATAAAATATTTAATTTTATATAGATGCACAGGCATCTGCCAATACTGTGGTGGCCAAAAGAATTAAGCAAACGTATTATACTGCAGTTCTCGCCATGGACACAACAGGTGATGTCACTAATTAGTTTGAGCCTATCTGGCTGAAGAGTACTAATAAGAATCACCTGGTTTAGTTAAAAGATGGATCAAACATGTAGCAGGACTTGAAGTTTCTGAAGCCGGGGTGTTTTAACTCTGCACAAAGATTTTTTAATTTTTTTTATTTTTTATAAAATGATAAAGCGAGAGGTTGTTAATTATTTATACTGTGTTAATTACTTGCTAGATTATTGCAATGTAAAGCTATGTAATTAGTGGTGTGTTTTTCTATTATTATTATATTATTATTATTATTATTATTATTATTATTATTATTATAGTTTAGGAGATTTTACCATGATAAAACTGTACTTGTGATTGAGATGCATGGAAAAAAAAAACTGCTCGGGAAAGTATGAAGTTTTCAGAACTGTGCATAGTATAAAACGTTAAACTTTTCTACCCATATACAGAAGCTTTCCCAGGCCACCGCACACACACTATACAGATAATGTAATGCTGCTCTACTCTCTGTACTCAATATTCAGCCATTCAAACTGTTTGGAAAAATGATGCTTCTGTTTCTAACAGCAAATAACATGTTTGTGTTGATGTGGATATAATGCAGAGTAATCAAAAAGTATCATAAAACCTTTGGGGATCTGAGCATATGGAATGATTCCGGAGAAGGAGAGTCTTTTTCTCTGTGTATTGTCTAGAATGAAGGAAAAGCACCATGTAAAATCTGTAACGTCCATTCTGAACACAACAGAGTTACACAGAAAGCACATGATGGAGACGTCATGGACGTGAGGCCACTTTCAGCAGAGAGGAGGCCCCTGCACGTGGAAAAGCCAACACTGCCTGTAAACCACAGCACCTGAGTTCCTCTCACATGCCAAGCTGAGAGCGACAGGCTTCATGTTCATGCTGACTGAGGGAGGTTTGGTTTCTAAATCAGTTCTGGAGGATCTCAAGTTTTCTGCTGTTCTAGCGATCGTCATTATTACAGGTCTATTCATTTTTAATTTAATTCCTGGAGTTTAATACAAGGGGCATTCAAGTCAAACTGGGACTTGTGATGAAAGTTTGATTTCCACATGTTTGGAGTTCCTGGGAGGCCAATGTTTCAGACATAAAGCAGGAACCTGTTCATGGCTCCAGCGTCCTTGGTATCCAAGCACTAGTGAAGCATTGGGATGAGTGTTATTCTGCACAATCATAAGTCCCAGATGACTTGAATGCTCCTTGTATTTAACTGTTATTAAAAACGCTTTTGGATGCTCAATGGATTTAACTTTCTAAAATGTTTAAAGTGTACTGTTACAAATAATTTAGTTCTAAGCATTTTCTTGGGACGTCCTTTTGGAAGCTTCTCTGCGATAGTTTCCAAAACCTTCTAAGAAAATGCATGGTTTGTCTTTGTTCTGTTTCTCCTTCACATTTTCTAATTGTTCTTCCTAATTCTTGCTATTAATAACAATGTGTGCTGTATAAAAAATATTGGTCTCTTTAAATCCTCCAGAACTGAAATTGTTAATGGGGTTAATGTATTAGGAGAGAGAGAGAGAGAGAGACACTGGGGACTAAGAATGCCAGCCAGACATTCTCATTCTCAGGGGTTAAAAGCCACATGTAAAACATGGAGGAGGAAAGGATGACGGGGCACAAACTGAAAGGAAGAGACCTTGAACGCACCACAGATGGCAACATAAACACATAAAGGTCATGCCTTGGACACAAACAGCCCACTGATATACTTGCCAGTTATGTCTTTGCAGCAGGACTGCAGCAGATGTTTGAAGGCATTAAGAAACATCACATTTGTAAATTAACACTGTCTGAATGATGGAGGTTTTAGGCCTCATTTATCAAGCTGGCTATGAATAAATAAACTTAAAATTTTATTTAAATAAATAAAATTTCTGCAAATTCATGTAGAAAGAGTCCTTGATTGGTCGGTTTTATACCATATAATTAGTACTAGTAACTGCAAAATCACTTAATTTAGTAAAATTTAGTAATTTTAGTAATTTAGTAAAACCCAATGATTTTAGATTAATGCCTGAAAAAAAATTAATAAAAATACCAAATTTTTTTTTTAAGCAAATTATTCATAAAACAAAATTTGACCCTAATGGCTTTCCATAATCACCATGCGCACTGAACTGCATGTTTTTATAAATTATAAAAAGCTTCTAGATGGAAGTTTGGATAAAATTAATGCTGTGTGCTCGAGCTACCTTCAAGGGGAACTATTTTTGCAAAGATATGTTAAATATAAGATGTGGGAGGGGTGTCTCAGCCAGCTAAGGCTCTAAGTTGTTGATTTTCGGATCCGAGGATCCGGGTTCGAGCCGCACCCCACACCATGCAGCGGCTGCATACAGTGCTGGTCCCAATCGAGAGATTTTAATTTAACATTTGTTAAATGTTAATGTTTGAGATATTATAAAACTGCATTATCTGTTTTCTCTAACCAGTTTTTCATGCATTTCTTTATTAAAATATTGCATTTTTATAATACAAGTGAATCTGAGTATTTTAAACAGGTTAGAATTGTGTAAAAGATTGATAAATGAGGCCATGGACGCTAAGAAGGATTACAGCTTACCTCCAAAAATCATATGTAACTTTACCTTACAAGATAATAATGTTAATCCATGGTTGATATTATAATATGACAATATTAATCCATAATCTGTGCTTAAAATACCCTAAGATAAGTCCAAATTTTGTAATGTAATCTCTGGTGCCATTGTTCTCACCAACTCCCTGGCGTTTCTACACAAAGCCATGTCAGGATCGAGTTTCTCCAGGACGAAAATGTTCCTCTCCTTCAGCTCGTTCCTCAAAACCTCACCTTTGACGAGGTAAACATGGGCCATGTATGGAATGTTCCACACGCCACTGGAACAAAGACAGAAATGGAGATTTTAATACCGCTATAAATCACATTGTTTGATTTTTTTGATTGCAGGCCGGCTTTTCATTTCATTTCAATTTCTCAACGTGTTATTTGTGTTCTATGGACAGAGTCCATGGTTCTGTGTTGGTAGCAAAAAACAAAAAAACAAAACACATGTTCTCCATTTTACCCATTCGGTTTGCGGTGAGATCGCATGACATAATCAACAATTACCGTCTTCCCAACTTGCGTCTATAAAACTTTGCGTGAGCTGCTTGCCAAATTTGCTCAGGCACTGTGATTGAATTGAGTCTATCAGGAAATATGTCACTGCTTATGTACGTATGTTCTAATCAGAGAAAGCTAGCGAGACCACAGTAATCTGGTATAAATTCAATAATATAGGTTTTCTTATGCTTTTCCAAAAAAAACTTATGAGTTCTCTTACACTCGCTTCCCCTGCACGATGTCGATGTAATCCTCAGAGCGGGCGTAATAGCCGTCCAAACTCAGAGCTCCCCAGAAGTTGGACCACAGTTTGCCGTGACGGGTGACAAGAGGGCCAATAATTTTTCTGAGCAAAAAAAAAGAAAAGAAAGAGACAGCTAAAGGGCATGTGTCAATCAGAATACAGTCATTGTCATTTAAAAGTCTCTGAAATATTGGACCTGGCAAGGTCTGAATAAGTTTGTCATCCCTAAAAGTGTTATTATAGCTTCTAGGGGTTGCACAAACTAGTTGAATAGTACATGTGCTAGTAAATAAATCAGTAAGACAAACAATAAAGACGACTTTAGTAGTTTGAAAACATTTCACACAAGATGAAGACAATAAAACAGTTAATTACACATTGTGTAAATCCTTGCACTCTTGCATACTGAATTGGAACATGATAATGTGCACTAATCACATGCAGCTTGATTAAAACCCTGAATGATGATCCAGAATAATTTTTCAGACACTACTGTGAGCAGAGTTTAACTCATGGGGTATTTTCAGCCTGGACAAAAAGCCTACAGACGTTGCTTTAGATGTCACATCTTTTATCCAAGCTATAAAAAGGATTCTATTAACAGACATAAGTTTCCATGATGCAGGTTACAGAATCAAAAATTGTACCAGAGGTCTGTTTTATGAGTTAGTGCTTTTTTAGTTAGTGCAATATGACACACAGGCGGGCAGGGGTAGCTTAGTGGATAAGGTCCACAGTTTGAGCTCTGACGCCGCCAGGCTGCCATTGTTGGAGCCCTGAGCAAGGTCCTGCACCCCAAGTGCTTAAATGCAATCGGGCGTCGAACTGGCAACCCGACCCTTTAGGTACGTAACTGCCACAGAAATTACAGATATACTGTATCTCCATGTGGATTATCCATTGCCCATTGTGATGGATGGCATGTGGATGGACCCTATCCCTAATATAATACACAGAGATATATTACCTTGCACATTTATCACACTGATTTTTTTCCATTGTTGCAGGAAAGCATTAATTGAAAAGGAAAAGCGATTATGGCATTTAATTGAGTTATATCCAAAATTGTTTGTATTTTAAGTACAGAAAGAATAGTAGTCAACTACTTTTGCAAACCATCGCTCAAACATTTCATCTGCTGCAACAGCTTGAAATGTTCAAATGACGATTGTTGGTTTTGTTAGGAAAAAATACATTAGAAAAAAAAAATGCATTACAGCAAATTATAGTGTATCTTAAAATTTCCCAAGCAGGACAAATAGCTTCTAACATTGCCGTTTCTAAATCCGCCCCATAATTCTGAAGGAATGTCCTGGTGCTTCTTTAAATATTTGAGTATTGGTTACTGTATAGACACTGCTAAATATTGCACCATGGTCAGGATGCTATCCTCAGGACAGTGGGTTTAGGAAAATGTGTATTCTGTGTAATGTCTACTTATTTCCTTAAGAAGCGAGCAAGGTTCATTTTGGAAGGAAGAATTCCTTCCATTTCTGTTGTTTCATCAACTGTGCGATACCTTTACTTCTTCTATGAAAGGAATCTGCAAATCAGGAGGATTACCTGTTTTGTTCCATGAGTAGCTTCAACGTCTGACGGTTTGTGAGCATGACATCGGTGTCGATGCTGAAATAGTAGTCACACTCAGGATCTCTTCGACACAAGTCCCTGCTCAGAAACACAAATTAGTTAGTTTAAAAAACACCACTGGTAGACAAAGATCCTTGAAGGCTTATAATCCTGTCTGGTCATTTGCTACAGGAGCATATTTCAGAATCAGATGTTAAACACTCTCCATATGGCTTCCATAACCACAATGTTATATGTACAAAGCACCTGCACTTGGACTAAATGTATGTAATACCATATGTAAAAGTGTGTGGTTACACACCCAATGTAATATCAAGCATCCAGAAAGAGGGGCTCAGTGTTACTTCATGCTTAGATTATTATTTATATCGATAATAGCAATAATAATAATAATAATAATAATAATAATAATAACTCTCAAATTCTCCACTCAAGTTAACATAGGAAAGTATACTCTATTTATATTAAGGATGAGAAATATTTACATTCTCTTGTAATTGATATAAAATTAGCACCTTTCACCAAAGACTAGCATGGGCAGCCCCTGAGATGGGAATCGAACCTGGAGGTACAAGGCAACTGTGCTAAATACTAAGCCACCGTGCTGCCAGTTAGCAAGGAAATCTGCATTGAGATAGCTAGCTATTAGCATTCAGTTAGTTTGTATCATCATACAGTATTTATTCATTAACACAGATTTATTTCACATTCCTAATGGTTGGTAGCATGATAATTCTGCTACAAATTAGTTTTATGCTAATACCTAGTGTCAGAATACAGACTGCCTACATAAGTGCAAAGTGCTGCTAGCTATAAGTATTCAGCTAATTTGTAGCATCAGAATTACTAGCCAATTCCAACAGCCAAGCCAAGTTTTATACTTTTTTTTGTATTCATTAAGGTGCGATTTATACTGAAAATTTCAATTAGCTTTCATCAGAGTTATTAGCCAAACAAAAGCTATATTCCTCACCTCAAAAATGTTAGCTTGCTGGATGATAACAAAAGACCATACAAACTAGTTGAGCTAGCTAGTTGAGACGTCATACAAACTTCTATGATACATACTAAGTATACCCAGCGGCAGGTCTCATTTTTGTAGTTTAAAGTTTTAAGTTGTCCAGATCAACTTACATTTTATCTCTTTACACATCTGAGCAGTTGAGGGTTAAAGGCCGAAAAGTAGCTACTTCTTGGTGCTGAAGTTTGAACCAGAGATCTACTGATCAATAGTACAACACCTTAACCGCTGATTTACCTCTGCCCATCTTTTAGCCTTAAATGTATTAAGTAGACCGATTTGTATAGTAATGCATAAAAATAAAGAAGAAATACCATTTGTTCATGAGCTTGAGGGTTGTTCAACTTCATTTTCCAATAGTGCTGTGAAGATATACAGTACAGTATACATGAAAACGCTTACATGCCCAGGTTCCTTGCTTCTCCTTGGCTCAAGATCTCCTCAGGGCCAACAACTTGAAAACTATGGAATACATTTTTGTTCTCCTTCCAGAATGCCTCTAAGTGCTTTTCATGGTAAACCTCCTAGCAGAGCAGAGAGGGTGGAATGAAGATACTGTCAGCTGAATCATAAACACTAGCTTGTAGTGTACGTTTTTTTTCTTTTTTCTTCCTAGAATGGAATGTAGCTTCACTCTTACACTATTATGGATGAAGACATCCAGTTTATCTTTGGGATAATCCAGAGTCAAGATCCGCTGCAGGAACTCAGGAAGAAATGGGGTCGGCTGCTCGATAAACACGCCGATCCTTACTCGTGGATAATCCTGTTTAGGAAGAAGAGGAACTGTTTAGTTGTCGTATTTGACAATTAACAACTAAACAGCCAAGAAACATTCAACATTTATCTTCTATCAGCATTACAGAACTGGTTAAAATGGTGGTGTTGTGCTTTCTACAAAAGCAACTCAAATTATAAGACGAGAATTTTTTTCTTTCTTTCTAATGTTTTTGGCTGCTCCCAACAAGGAGTCGCCACAGGTTCTTACGTCGGATTTGAAATAATTGGATTTGAATTGATTTTATCATGGGGGAGAAACTATGGCACTATGTCCAGTTGCTTGGATTGAGCATTAGCTGGGAATCAAACTAATGATTTCTAATAGGCCTTCCACATAGTGTGTGAGAATCCTACCACTGAGGCACCAATGCCCATTCATGGCATCTCTCTTATAAAAGTAAGAAAATAGAGAAAGCTGTTAATTAGCCTATTTGTGCAGGATTATATTGACCTGAATATTTTGCCCAAATGGCAACAATTCAAACAGCAAGTGACCAAAGTTTGTGCTGTCTCAGATAATGCTGCTAGTATTGTTCCTTTGTTGGCTAGCATAAATACTCTCCAAGCTCAGGACCTCTGTCCCAACAATGCCCCACGCCATCTTCATCACACGATTCAGGACCTATCACTCAGCGGCTGGGCAGCTGACACACCACACACTCATGCAGTTTTTCAGGATGCTCTCAATGGTAGAAATTTGCCAGATGTTTCTGTTGCAGCTGTGGCTGTTTCAGTTTTCTCAGGGAGGAAAGTCTTTGTTGGGATTTTTCACCAGGTGTGAAGTGTGTTGCAAGTCAATTTTCCAGCTGTTAAAACACCACGACTCCAAGAAACTTTAGGCTGTCCATGCTCTCCACATTTTCTCCACATACTGTATGAGGGGGTTGATGATTTGTCTCCTTTGTTTCTCTGCAACCGCCGTACTCGTGCATTCCTTCTAATACATGGTATTATACAAAATGTTTTTAAAGCTAATTGTTGTTACTGTTATACAGAATAACAGAACACAGTTATGAGAGTAACACTCCCTTTATTTCTATATAATCCCCTGCTACACTAATGCTTGGATACCATCAAAGTAGAATTTGTAATGGCCCAAACATGTGGAAATGGCTTGGATGTGGAAGTCAGGACTGTACGGGGAATATGGCAAGAACTCCCAGTCCCATTATAGTTCCAGTGTTGGTGAATGGACAAGGTATTCATCAATTTTCAAGGATCAAGTGTTCCACTCAATGAATAATCATGGGAATGACTACATTGGGCTCTGAACCACCTCGGCTGGGATCGCCATTCACGGACGTACAGCCTTGTTTAAAACGTGGTAATAATAACTCTAATTTCTAATAACTCTAACTCAAATTAGTTTAATTTGAACTGTATTATAGATTTTCTGGAGTGCTTATTTTTCTATATTACTAAAGGCATCATTTATTTTCATGGAATTCGTGAATGGATGCAGAAATCGAATAATTGAAATACAAACATCTTCCACAGTGTTTGAATCATGATTGTGGATAAATGTATATTACTGTATCTTTGAAAGAATCTGGCCAAGCACTTAAGTGCATTAAACATAATCTGCGAGAAACTGGGGTCAAGCAGTTGACCAGTGGGAAGTCTATCTTAGGTCAGGGTTTCAAACATACTTTCCCATGACATTTATCTAAAGACAACATAATGCACTCTTCCAACCTCTGTGTCCATGGCATTCAGCCAGGATGAAATGTGTGATTGGCTGATTCCGCATTCCTTGGATAGAGGGAGTAGGAGAACTTCCAGATATCTCCAAATACTTTGTGTTACTAACAAAGCAAGAATAAGTGAAAGGGAGAAAGATTTTGAGGACATACTTTCTTGACTGTTCATGAGCCACATGAAAGAACAGATGCAACAAAAAATGTATAGTTTTTTGGATATGGTAAATGAAATCATCTCTGATATTGGGTTCTGAGCTGTTGAGCTTTAATCAGCTAAATAATTTATTTAAATGCATAATATTTCTCACAACTAAGAATCCACTACAGCAGCTTAGCTGGTTTCTGTTATAATCCGTGGTGGACAAAGGACACAAAATTACTCAAATAAATGTCCTCTATTTACATTCTGATAGAATTATTTTATATAAAAAGGAGTTATTTCTACTCTCTTGCTCTCTTTCTATCTTACCGTCTCCTCTTGCATCTGTTCTTAAAGGTGTGAATGCTCCCACGCTCACCTTCTCATTCTCTCTACAGTATATGTCTCTCTCTCTCTCTCTCTTTCTCTATCTCCCTCTGTCTCCTTCCCCTCTCCCCCTCACTCGAGCCAACATTTTGTGATTCGTCTCAGGACAGACACCTCTCTGTCTTCCTCTCCTTTGATTCTTCAGGATCTCACCAGGACATTTACAATGGTTCATGTTCTTTGTACTAACATATGTCGATGGCACAGACATTTGGTCAAACATAAAAGCCCCATCTTTTGCTGTTAATAAACAGAGACCTTTCTGACAGACAACGTGTGTGTGTGTTTGACTGAGTCTCTCCTGGTGCCAGAAAAGCTTACCGAAGCCCAGCGGACAGACCGAGCAACTCGCCTCTTCTACTACGCAACTTTAAAAACCTTACACTTTCCTCCTTGAGTAAAAGCACAAATACAGTGAAACCTCGGATTGTGAGTAACGCGGTTTGCGAGTGTTTACGCAAGACGAGCAAAGATTTTTAATAAATTTTGACTTGGAAACCAAGCAAGTCTTGGTTTACAAGTACCGAGTATCATGCATCACGCATGCACTTCTTGTTTTGATGCCGAGCGTCACGTGATCACAACTGAGCCAATGATTTTTATCTCTCTTGTGCTGCAGAATTGTGTGTAATCATCTCCCCTGCTGGGTCTTAGTGCGCGTCTCTCTCTCTTACTGGTATAATCAACATCCGTGCACATGTGTACTGTTTACTAGAACACTGTGACCACGTGTGTTTGTGTGTAAAACATTTTATTTTGTGTTTGTAAGCGTGTGTGTACAAGCGCACGTGTACTGTCTCTTATAACACACGTGTGTGTGTGCGTGTAAAGCAAAAGAAAGTCTCATTACAGAGTTTAAAGATCCATTTTCTTCCTCAGCCTGTCGTTATGTGTGTGCGCGTGTAATTTGACACCATGCCGGTTCACTCACTCTCTCTCTCTCGCCTTTAGTGTGTGTGTGTGTGTGTGTGAAGCACCCCCTCTCTGCTTCACACACACACACACACTGCTCTGTCGCGATTCTTTTCAAAAGTAAATTGCAGGTTCATTTGTTTGTTTGTTTTACGTTACAGCAGTGATTCTGTTATTAAGCACTCACACGAGTGTCATAAGCGAAATTAACATTTCTGTTAATGTGTGGGTGTGTTTTTTTGGGTGAAATTCAAATAAGAAAGGTTTACTGTGTAAGATGAGAAGGAGAAGACGGAAGGGGCTGAAAGTAAGAGTCTCCTCACACACATACACAAACACACACACACACACACACACACACACACAGTGCCTGCGCGCATAAACGGAAACACTTGTCTATCAGGATTTATTTTTACTTTTTTAAAAGGTAAAGTGCAGGTTAATTTGTTTTATTTTTACTTTATATTTTGTGTTAATTATTTATTTTTTTATTAATTAATTATTATATCACTCAGATATGTATTTATTTTTTTGGGCTGTGGAACGAATAATTTGAGTTTCCATTATTTCTTATGGGAAAATGTAATTTGATTTACGAGTGTTTTGAAATACAAGCTTCCGGAATGAATTATGCTCGTAATCCAAGGTTCCACTGTATATCCTATAGTAAATAATGAAGTACAAGTAAAAAGTATAATTTAATAAATTTATTCACGTAAAAGTATGTAAAATATGTACTTAAATACAGTAAATGTACTTAGTTACAACTTTCCACCTATGACTATAATCTCACTCTCACTCAATCTCTATATCACTTTATCCTGTATTCAGGGTCGCACGGGGCCTGGAGCCTATCCCAGGAGACTTGGGTGCTATCCACTACACCACCATCCCACCTTGCCTGTAATCTATGATCACTTTTTCAACAATGAACATCAAATAACAAAAAATGCATTCTATTAAAGAAGAAACATGAGATAATCTCAGCAATAAAGAAACACCACCGAACCAAAAGACATACAGCCTGTAGATTCAGACATATTCACATTGCACTGTGAAAGATCATCTACTGAAATCTTTGTATACTTTTCGCCTTGACATGGTCAGTGTCAGGTAAAAGTGAGAATCCTATGTATGATGTCAGATGATTGAAAAAAAAATTAAATGAATAAATAGATAAATTTAAATACTACATCTGCAATATTTGAGGAAAATCAGACTATGCTACTAATCACGGTAGACATCATATTTATTTCCCAATATTTTGTTTTAAAAAAAGAATTGTATGAAATCATGCCAGCCTGATCTAGACATTTATTTATTTATTTTGTACTCTGAATATCTCAGACACAAGCCGGAGTTTAACTTTCCCACATTACTTCACCATCCAGCCAGTGCCATGTGGCAGTAATTATCCATGATGAACAACTCAAGAGGTTAAATAAGGGGATACTAAGCAACAGACGCAACAGACAGCTGGTCCACCGATAAGCCCGAACACCTCCTTTAGAAACTGCCAGCCTTGGTTGAACCCTGCTGCGCAAATTTTCAGACCAACCACAGAAACTTGCCCTGTGCACGAAGCCCATAATGCTTAGGCCACTAAAAAGTGGCCTAGTGCTGGGAGACACCCGTCTAAGTAAACCTTCTGTAAAAACCAGAAAGCCATTTCCTGTACCACACAGTAACACAGAATTTCCTGTCCATACTGTAGACTCAATTCTCCAGACACTGTTTTTGTTGTTGTTGTTGTTGGATTTGATGACAGCTCTGGTTAGTCTCAAGAAAGTCTCAAGTTCCTGGATTACTCCTACAGTAACATACACACTTCCACACATGAGAATCCAGTAAATCCATCAAATGATAGGAATGTTTTCAAGGAAATCTGACTTCATGGTTTACTTACTGCGAGTTGAGACAAATCCAACATGTCTTGGTCACAGGTGGTGCAGCCTCGATCGTAGGTCCAGACATTTGGGACGTAATTAGCCAAGTAGTTCAAATAAATCTAAGAAATAAAAACAAAAGGAGCTATGTAAGGACTTAGTATAGCCTAGATAAATATGGCCCTAGCCAAATATTGAAACAGTATCTACAGTACATAAGGGACAGATGTTATTACAAATATAATTTCTGACCCTTTCACTGGATTTTATGCCGATAATCTGGTGGTAATGTAATACATGTGCAGACTGGGATACAATGGCTTTTTGTTAGGGAAGAAAGTATTCAGATAAAAACATATAGAAAGATGAAGACATGAATATAAATCACCTTCCAGTTTACAACGCTAAAACTATTTACTGAATAAGCTACATACAAAAGACCATACAAAAAAACTTGATAATATGCAGATAGATCAGATTAGGACTGAAACAATTCTTTTGCCTATATTTTATCTACCAGCATCAAGATCTGGCCTCAATCTACAGGAGTAGATCCTGTTATGCGTTCATATGGGATTCCAGTTCGTGTGTACAAACATAATACATAAGGGGAAAATGTTTTTTAGTCATTTTTCCATTTTTTGTATTGACTGGGGCTTAAACAAGCCAATTAGATATTTCCCCTTTTGTGACCTCATATAGGAAGATACCCCTCGCCCTGGCTTGTTGTCTAGTTCTGTTATTCTCTGGCAGCGCGTATCTTAGGAGTAGCTCCCTTTCTATAGACTGTGAAAGCGCACATTTAGAGAAGATGTGAAATAAATGGAGTGAGACATGAAAAAAGTGGGGTATTTCAGCTGTAGCAATAATACACACACACTTTGGGGGAGCTCTGAGACCTGCATTACAGTAACTTGTGTTAAAGGACTAGCAGACTCATAGCAAAGCTCATTTTTGGCAGAGACAGATTTGAGGAGAATCTGCCAAGATCTGTCTCAAATTGTATTGGATTTATTGTTAGGCACATTTCTGGTTCAGGAACATTTTAAAGAATGCGGGAACATTTTTGGATACTGTGATGCACATTTCCACCACAACAATTATTCAGCAACCAGGGGAGACCATGTGGTTCTGAAGATAATGCTCCGGTTGAACAGAAGTGCATTGTTTATCATTTATGGCTACATCCAGGACTCTTTATTTCCTAAAAGATCATGGACTTGAATATCTACTGTACTTCTGTTTTACTTAAACGTGTCTGGCTCTAATTCTCCTGCTCAAACGTACTTTCATCCAAGTCCAACCAGTTAAACAGGTGTAGTCTATCTAATGACGAGTATTAGATACAGTACAAACGAATTAGCTCCACCAGATAGCTATAGCAAGCCATTGGCCTACAACTATCTACTTTACCATTCTTCAAACTTTACTAAGCCTATGGAGGGATTAGATTTTTTTTAATGCTGGTATCACTCAACCTACCTAGCCAGGTTAGACCAACTATCCAGCTGCTGTAGTATATCGCTTCTCCAGACCCTTAGCGCAAATTCCAAAATGTATTAAACAGCCACTTATAAAAGAACTAATGTACAGATGAACCATAACCAGATTAAAAATGGGTGACATCAGATAGTGGGATTATAAATCAGTACAGTATAAAAGTCCAATCTGTGACTCATAGGATGAGCAGAGGTCAGTTTTTATGATTACAGCAGCAGTTCCTGGGTACAAATCCACATTTTTATTCTCTTTAATGATATTGTAATTCTCTATTAAATTGGATTGCCTGACAGAAACCGAAAAGCCTGATAGAATGGATCTTATGTATTCTTGCCAAAACAGCAGTGTTATAATCTGTCTTGAAATTAGATCTCCGTACATGGATTGACGCCAGGTAGACATGGACACTCTGCCACAACGATTTTCACCCCTGGAAGGCGGTCCTGTAAAACTAAATGATAAATCTTCTACCCAGTCCAACAACAGATGGCCGGCAGATGCAAGCGCTTTCAGAATTTACATTCAGTTTAGCTTGTTAATGTTGTAAGTAGTCCTGGATTTAAGTCTTGCATCGACTGCACATAAACGTAACCGTATTAGGAACTGGGATATTGTGCTCTGGGCTCCAATGAGGTCAGCGGTGTATAACGGAAAGTGAGGAGCTCTTGTTGTTTATAAAGAGACAGAAGACGTAAACCAGACGTCTGTCCCTGACATTAGTGCACTGGTGCTTCTGCTTCCTCTTAGGTGCCATGCTTGCGAGTACTGTGTGGATTTTTCTTGAAAACCCCAATAAAAAACAAGCAGAGGTTCATTTCTAGGTCAATGATAATTAGTCATTAAAAGTAACACATACAGATGTTGAAAGGTTAAGAGACAATGACTCAACCCTAACCAGGATTTGTTTAAATTATCATGATGGCCATGGTGAAGGGAAAAGAAAAGGAACAGCTGGTCTGGTACAGATTCTGAATCTCTATATTCATCTCCAACTTTCCTCAGAGACTTACTGGCTCAAGCTTAGAACCTTGAGCAAACGATCGGCTGGATTTCTTGGAAACCTGTCCACCCACACCCGACTGAGGAATCATATGGCTGTGAAATTCTACAGAATGAGAGTGCCAGAAAGACAATGTGTTTGGGCACGTATGTCAGACATGATTGATTTGTGTGCTCAGGAATTAGAAAAGTTGTTGGAGTTAGAAGTTTCTTATTACACATTAATGTCCTGTTAGCTGAGAAGTAAGTTTGCTTTCACAACAGGCTTTGCACAATACACATATAAATATTAGAGATGGAGGTAAAATCGTTTCTTGTATCGCAATTCTTTTGTGTGGCAATACATCTATCGCCACCTTGACTCCAAAATCTTTTTTTTTTTTTTTTCATTTCTACGTATATATACAGTATTTGTATTTCAGGTGGTAAAATGTTGCCATTCCTCCATAATCCTACAGGTGGCATTCTACAATACAAGTATAATATAGTGTATAATATATTAGTATAATATAGTATTACACACTATTTTACCAAAAATATTCGTTCGCCGAATTTCGATGTTGGCCCACCCTTTGTAGCTAACAGTTTCAACTCTTCTGGGAAGGCTTTCCACAAGGCTTAGGAGTGTGTTTATAGGCATTTTTGACCATTCTTCCAGACGCACATTTGTGAGGTCAGACACTGATGTTGGACGAGAAGGCCTGGCTCTAGGCCTCCGAGTGGCGCAGTGGTAAAGTGCTCGCTGGTTCGATTCCCGGGATGCTGTGACCTCTCGCAGCTGGAGGTCTAGAGAGAGCTGATTGGCCGAGCTCTCTCAGAGGGGAGGGATGAGAGGTACTTAGTG
>JAQMYJ010000033.1:32358404-32390294 GCA_030014305.1 Clarias laeviceps | reverse complement strand
TGCAAAATTTCTGAGCTGTTCAAATGTTTTATTGTTATATATATATATATATATATATATATATATATAAAAATTCCACATTGTTCTAGTCTATCTTCCTTAAAATCTGCAACCTGGGATGAAATTCTCACATCTGCTTACTTAATGGCTCAGCTCATAAAGGCCTCCACCCTGAATTACCTTAAATATGTTTATATTGAAATATCTGTGGGCAGCACGTTGCAAGTCTGCAGTACTAAGCAGAGTTCTGAATGTCCTTCCCATGTTCATGTTGGTTTCGCCCCAAAAATATACTGTTGGCGGAACTGATTACTTTAAATTGCCACTTGGCAAGAAAACTACCAGGGTTGTGCCCTGCCATGTGTCCAGTGTTTCCAGGATTGCCTTCAGGACCCTAACAAGAATAAAGAGCTTACTGAACAGGACTAAAATATCTGTGATGTGTTGGTTAGTGCTGTATTTTTGTTATTCCTGTAAGTAGTCATCACAGGGGGCGGGGATGTTGTTATTGCTTAAAGCTCTTAACGTCGAGTGTACCTAGTTTTAAATAAACTCAAATGGATTAGTGTCAGCTTTCACTGTTAGCATGAAAAATTAAACCAAAGAAAGCTTTTTTTTTTTTTTTTTACACATTATGTCCCAGCCATCACATTAATGAGAAATCCAAAGTAGAACTAAATTCCCACAATACAATGCATGTATGCTGAAAATCGTAGATCAATGGTTCTCAACCCTGGTCCTGGAGGAACCCTGCCAGGCACATTTTAGTGTTTCCCCTGCTTTATCACACCAAATCCAATTCGAGAAAGACTGTTAATTAGCTCATTTAACTAATCAGATATGAGAGCTAAAATACTTTGCATGTCTTTTGCAAGGATTTTGCAAGTCCATTGGCAAGATGTGTGAATCAGTGAGTGAGAACAGAAACACCAGTGTTCTTTTCAAGACATAAAAGCAAGCATGTTATTTATTTATATGTCTCGCCTACAGCTTTTTAGACACCGTTTACCATGGCAGTGTGTTGGATCGCTGTAAGAAAATGACCAGCCCTGAGGTTCCACATGACTGATCATGTCAACCGTGACGCCCAAACCAAACAACCCCCCCGCGATAATTCCATACATTTATCCACACTGATCTGATCAGAAGGGGAGGGTGTACGACTGAACAGAATGCCAAGGCAGTAATTCTGCTGGTTAAAATAGGTGCACGGGATAAATACTGTGATTTGTGAACCTCTATGACCGGTGACTGATGAGCGTCTGGAGACCATGATGAGCTCCTGGTTTACATTTAACTTGGGAGGAGTCGAGACAGGAAAAGATAAAGATAAAGGATTAAAGAAGATCCACAGAACCACATAGAAAGAACTGGGTGTAGTAAAACTAATTTTCTCTCATACATATACACACTCTCCCTCTCTTTCTCCCCTCATATGAGGACCTTTTCAGCTGCCTGTTTGCCTCTTTCCCCCACGCACCCTCCCTCTCTGATGAATACCCTATTCATTGAGCACTCTCACATGAATAGAGCAGTATGCTGGGTGTCCTTCAGGAAATACCACATTATGACTGTGGAAGGTTAGAAAGGAGACACTTTCTCTATCCTATTCTTATCAGGAAAGTTTTGTTAAAACTGCAGTGCTTTTCGTGGCTAAACACAGTCATTGTGCTTAGTATAATTTCATGGGGTTTTGGCAGCTCAGTGAATCCACACAGCTGACCCGGAGCTATACTTTGTCTATAATCTGACCTCCCACGTTGTAGCGTGTTTACTATGCTAATGGGGTCTGAATGTAGTTATCATAGCAGTAACATGGTCAATATCACAGACTAACATTAAAAAAAAAAAAAGGAACCTAGATATAGTGCCAGTCAGTGTTGGGGGACGTTACTTTTTAAAGTAACTAATTATATTACAAAATTACTGTCATTAAAAAGTAGTCAGTTACATTACAGCGATATTTTCTGATAAAAGTAAATAGTTCGAGTACTTTTCCATTGCAGAAAATGAAAACTCCTTTGTGATTCCACATGCATGTTGTTTTAGTCCTTTAGACCTTTATAATTATTCTACCATCATCATCACTCGGCGAAGTTTGGCCCATAATCTGTTACCTACTTATACCCCAATCTCACCCAACACCGGTGCCAATAGATTATCATTATAAATAAACCTTGAATTTTAAATATTACATTTACTTTCTATGTTTTAAACGTTTAAGAAAGTGTTCTAAGAATTTTAGACAGACTGCATGTACCTGTAAAAGGTTTTACATTTGTAAAAGAGGGGCGCCAATAATTTCTTCTACTTGTGCTGGCAAACATTTGATTCAATTCACCAAAGAAAACAAAACATTAAAAAATGCACATTAAATCATTATCTCTCAATCATCGCTTATACTGCTTTTTTCCTGTACACACACACACACACACACTCACTCACTCACACGCCCTTCACACCAATTAGCCTAATCATTTCTACCAATCCCTCATGTTCCAAACATTCCCCAGATGCCTACCTCCAGAGTTCAGGAAGCGTTTTCCACTGCGGACGTACGGGTACTTCTCTGCCAAGTGCGCATCCGGCCAGATCACACCCTCTGCAGCAAACACCACCTTGTGATTGACCTGCTGGAACTTCCTCAAGATCTCCTCTGGGCCTCCAGCGAAGATGAGGTCATAACTAAAGAGATAGAGAAAGTGTCATTTATACAATACTTAAAGCAACACAGTTGGTCCATGTCCATTTAGACCAACATCTTCACCAATTCATCAAATATTTTTATTGGTTTTATTTCTTCAATTAAGGTTACTGACACAAGCAGCCCTCTCCCCTTAAGAAAGCCTTAATTATGTCAGTAATTAATACGTTTTAGCCGGCAACAATTCAAAAAACTATTACAACTATGAATGAAATGAAAGAAAGAAAAAAGATCAGAAAACACTTGAAGTTTTGTCATGAAAGACATCAACAGTAGACAATAACTCAGAGCTACAGTATGTTTAATATTGGAGGTAAAAGCATTTCAAACTATGCAAACTAATATTGTAAGGTTGCTTTTGGCAATTGGTCCTTTCACATTTCATTGTCACTACACTACAACAAAAGGTTGTTGGGAGAATTATTTCAGAAAAGGAAGCCGTTCATTTAGATACAATAAATTTTAAACCAGCTGTGCCTATTTTTGAACACTTAACTTGTAAAATAAATTTGTACTCTAGGGCACCTTTTTAGTTTTTACAGTTAAAGGAAACCATGAAAGTTTAGGGGGGAAAAAACATTCCCATCTGCGCCGTCACCAGTCTAGCAGCCTCAGTTAAGAACCATCCGGAAAATTTGTGTCAACAAAAGGAGGTATTTAAAGGTTCCTGTTTCAGCCACTATTAATATCCATGGTAAGAACATTCATCATATATCTCCGAAAACGGAAGCGTTCTCTACAGCCTCACATCTGGCCCCCAAAAGCATGTCTATCTCCACATCATACCTCAGTGTTCACCCCATGTTACAATTCTAAACCACTAAGCACTGTCTTTAAATAGTAAGAGTTTCATTCTGTGGTTCTGCACTAATAATCCAGAGGAATGTGAGGTCATATCCTAGCCACTGGTGAAGCCTTGAGCAAGGCAGCTCACCCAATGGCTCAGTCCTCTGCTTGGATTGAATAAATGCCTGCTAGAGAATAAGTAGAAATGTTACCCTAAGAAACTTTCACTAGGAATTAGCATCATTTATCAATCATTTCATAAAGTTTCACAGGCATGTTTTCAGAAGTTAAACATAGCTATAAATCATCATTAGATTTACAAAACTTTGGAATACAGCGGTACCACGGCATATGAATGCCCGGCATTTGAATGCCAAATTTTTGCATTAAGAACTAAAATTTTGCAAGAAATTTGCCTCGGCGTAAGAAGAATTTTAGCATACTTATATGCAAACTCAAATGGAGACTATGAATGTTTTTTTCCACCTAACCAGGTTTCCACATTTCTTAACGCTCCTATGAAAGCTATTTTCAAAAGCAAGGTGCAATATTCCAATGTACATATCCACCAGCCCTCCATTACTCCCTACACACCTAACCATTTTAAGAATACCAGACGAAGAGAAGGTGAATCCGTCCTCACTATATAATTTTTACAAATACTTTGCTTAAGCACAAGCCTCAGTTATCTTTGCATAAAGGCTGTCATTATGAGCTTTCCTCTAAAGTCTGAAGCTATAAAAGAAACCCCAAATTTACCCCAGAATTGCGACGCGTGCATTTATAATTAGTAGTTTCGAACCTTCAGAAAGTTATATAAAAGACTTTCCCTGAACTGAGGGAAGGTGTTTCTGTGGATCCATCTTAAGCAACCAAAAACAGTACACATTGCAGGTGGGTATTAAGAGAGCTGTAAACACTAGGTCTCTTTCAAACTGGCCTCATGCTAATTAATGTCCGTGTCTATTGCAGCAAGCCAGACATGCTAATTATGCTAGACGTGCTATAATTTAACATAAGGAATGGTGAAATTAAAGACTGTTTATTCTGACAAGGCAAAATATAGCATAAGTGCTAGTAGGTGGACAAATGTATATTCATGATACAATAGCATTGCTGTACAGCCTTTAAAACTGCCTGCTGAAGTCATTCACAGCTTTCCATGGAATCGTAACAATTTAGCAACATATTAACCCCAATCACAGTAATATAGCAAATGGCAAACAGCACAGGACACTAATTATTTCACTGCCAACTCTACCCTAGGAACATCTGCTCCACATGCAAGTGAAGAAAAGCCCTAACCTTCTACTGACCCACAAGTCTTAATGAGAATCGGTAAAAGAGGCTATTTTGACTCAAGTCCACAGCACAGCTGTTGTGAGTCTTGGCATACAGTGTGTGAGCCTGAGAATATTCTTCATGGGAGGTTTGTCTTTTCTGCCTGGTATTAACGAAGCCATAATTTCATTTAAAGAAACACACAACCCCACAAAATTGTAGGAATGGGAAATGACGGCCAATAAGGTTTAATTACAACAATCTTATGTTCATAAAGCTAACTAATGCTCTTTAGATTATCTAATACTGTATACCACAGCAGACATCAGACTGGTCGGAAAGATCAGTCTTTCCATACCAAAACCACACAATGCTGCTGTTTCATATACCATATAACATGTAAACCAATATATCAGCCAAACACCACCACCACCAGGTGAACTGGTTACAATTTATTATCAATTACATACCCGTAAGCTGGTGACAGGTTCATGGGCACCCAAGCCTCATCTATGCCTGTGCGTACCAAAAGCCAGCCCGTCCAGACCAATCCCACAGATAAGCCAATGTAGCACAAATTGTTGAAAAAAGTAAACACTGGCCATGAAAGAAAGGTATCAGAACATCACAACCTGCTGCATATGGGTCTTAGGAGTCAATAAGTTGCTTCCAAGACTTCAAATTCCTCAGATCTCAATCTGATTGAGCATCCGGAGGATGTGCCAGACAAACAAGTTTGATCAGGGGTAGACCACCCACCGCCCAGAGCACCCAAAAGGATCAGCTGCCAACATCCTGGTGCCAGACACCACAGCACACCTACAGGGGCCTTGTGGAGTCAAAGCATGGTGGCACAAGGGGAACCCACACAATACTCAACTGAATTATTTGCATTTTAGTATTATAGCTGACTGTATCTCATGTCTAATGAAAAGAGCCTTAAGGCATTCTACTGCATAAAGCAGACTTATATTTTCAACACTATCCAAAATTACATACAAAATTTGTATAATGTCCATGCTCTCATCACTTTCCCCTTACCTGTCCACAAAGAGGATCACCAGGTCTTCTTGGTCAGCCAATGCTTCCATTGCTTCTTTGAGCAGTCGGACCTTTTGTCCTCCACCAATCGAGTTTCCGACGTCCCCTCCTTTCCACTGCTCACCCATCCCTAAAACCTGGAAAAGACCATGAGCAATTTAGATCAGAGGTGTCACATGTATTTTTTTTTTATAATGGCCCACATTACACAGTCACATTACACTTTAGAGTCCATTAAAATGTAAATTAAAAAAGGGCCCTCAAATTGAAATTTGAGATTGTCAAATGAATATGGCTACATACAGTAAACAAAATTATTATTAATTCTTTGGACTATGGGAGGAAACCAACTAAGCACGGGGAGAACATGCAAACTCCATGCACCCAGAGGCAGGAATCGAATCCGGACCCTATACAGTAGTTGCAAGGCAACAGTCCTACCCACTAAGCCACTGTGCCGCCATCTTCCAATCTATTTTCTAGTTTTATTAGTTTTATACAGATTTTAAAATCTTCTGGTGGACCAGGTTGGAAACTATCAGCTCACATGTTGGACACCGCTATACATAATCATGCATAGAAGCACCACAGACAAATTGATATGGAAATTTTATTTTACCTAATCCCTTTAGCTTTCTTTTGACATTGAGGATCCTCATGTGCTCTGGCCAGGAGCAAATAGAGAACTGCTTGGTTTGATTCCAGGAATGGCAGCATTTTAGCAGACACCAAAGCAAAGCCAGCTGATCCAAGCTCGGAGTCTTCAAATACATTTTGCATGTTATGTTAAGAAACATGGCAGTAAAACACAAGCCCTACCTAGCCTTGACAGACCCGGCCAGGATTCATTACATTTTTGTTTTTTTAAAGAACAGTCCTTTGGATCAAATTAAATTAAACAATCCCACAAGCAAAATGAAGCAGGACTTCAGACTTAAAAGCCAGACATTTTTGACATTCATGACGCTACCAATGCCATTCACTCCTTTTAGTTCACCTGTGAAATTACTCGAGATCCCGACATTCTGAAATCACACAAAGCTCCAAAGAATTCAGACTAAGTCGAGGTCAGTGCTTTAGGAGAAACAGATTTGGCCGTGAGTAACTGGCGAAACATTTCTCACAATGAGTCTTACCTTGACTGAATATTTGAAGTAATTCGCAGACTGCATGAAGCGGAGAAAGCCATCAGTCTCTTCTGTAGCAACAGTGAGGACGAGGAGTTTCTCTAGAGAAACAGAAAAAAAGGAATGTACAAGGTCATGCTTAATTACACTGAATGTATTCAGACAGATCTAAGCTATGTTTTAAAAATTCCATCACATACAAGTACCTTATGAATTCCTTTTCATTCAAGAAAGGATTTAAACACGGATTGAATTGTAAAATAAATATTTAAGTGTACGGTCCACAACATGAAATATCAGCCGTGCCAAAATCCCTTGCTTTTTGAGAGCCACATTACCATAATGCCATGTATGTTGTTTTTTTTCGCTACAGTATGGAAGGAAAAAAAAAGGGTCTCAGGTTACTCCAAACCAAACTGCAACCAAACCTCAAACCTATGTCAACACTATGAGAATTGGTTCAAGAAGTGTGTTCCCTCATGTTAAATGGTTAAACGCAGAGACGATTTGTGATCGCTATAATCAGTGGTCCATGCACCAAAGGGACTAGAGCTGGTGTCCAACAGTGAGCGACCGGCAGTTAATTAAGAGGGGTGAAAGTAGTTCATCAAATTCTTACTGGTACCATGTAGCCAAAAGGCAAGGTAAAGGTAAATTTAAACTTTAGATTTCCATGTATTCCGCTTTAGAATGTCAGCTAACGTTCAGGCTTCGGAATCCAAATCCAAAATAGTGTTAAATAGAAATCTAGTGACTTATCTAGGGTGTACAATTCCTTGTTCCACACACCCAGTAGTGCCTTTGATCTGAGGTTAGAAAGGGATTTGAGATTTCTAGTTAGCTTTCTAGCTAGCGTAAGCCATGAACAAAACAACACAAATGATTCAGAGCAATTAGAAGCAATTATTAAGGAGAAAATGTGTTTTTTAAGATGACAACTTCATCAAAAGTATTTTCTGTGAATATGATTTTGACAGGCAGCTGCTCTCCCCACTTTCCAGTACAGACCTACTTTTACCCTTGCTATGATACATGTAGTGAAACATCCCAGTGCTGTTATGCTATATATCGCCACTCATGAAATGGCTCTCATCCAATCAAATTACTCAATCAGAATAAACTGTTGTTTAATTCGGATCATTATTTAATTTTTTAAAATGCAAAACTTATTGGTCCAACACGTAAGCAACCAAAGTAAAACTAAAACCCAATAGATTATCAATTAGACTAGGGCTGTTCAAATCCAGTCCCGGGGGCCAGTTTCCAGCGCAATTTGGTGATTTTTCTGCCGAATAATTCAACTAGTCACAGATGATTCAACTAGTCTGTTAATAGCCAGGTTTACTATGTGTGTTCATGTGCTGGTGAATTACAATCTGTGCTGCACACTGTATTTGAACTGCCATGACTTACACAATGCATGACTGACTTATAAGGATAACAACTACTATATAACCAAAGGTTTCACTCAGACTAATTGTATGTTTGGAACAGATGTGCAGGAGTAGCCCAGTGGTTAAGACATCGGATGAGAAGCGTGCAGATTCAAAACAACTGCACCACCAAGCTGTCACTGAGCGAGGCCCTCAACCCTCAACTGATCAGATAAATTAATTAATTAGATAAATGTAAGTTGGAATAAGGGTGTTTGCCAAATGCTGTACATTTTAAAATACCCCACTTGTTTCCACTCATGTTATAGTGTAAATACCAGCATAAATTAAACAGTCCTTTGGCTGGTCCCATCAAGGGGTCACCACAGCAGAACATCCAATCCACAAGTTTTATGCCAGATGCCCTTCCTGATGTAACCCTATCATTTTTCTAACCGGACTTGGGTCTGGCACTGCATGTAGTGGCTGGGTAGCATGAGGTGTGGCAACCCACCGACAATGGGGCTCAAACCCAGATCCTCAAATCTCCAAATCAACACTCCCCTTGAAACATTAACATAATTTACCTGGTATAAACTGAAATACTAGTTTAAATTCCTCACTCTTACATTTAAAAAAACAGTTTATTATAATCTCTTAAGGTACAAGAAACATTCACAAAAGACAAAAAAAAATGTGCACCTCTGATTTCCCTTCATGGTTATAAAATCCATATCTTTCTTCTGTACCTTGGGTCCAATGAATATGCGGAAATATTAACCAAGACTAACTAAAATCAGCTCTGTTCCTAATCTGTTAGCTAGCATGGTAAAAACTGTGACCATACAATAGAAATTTAATAGTTTAATTTTAATTTTAACCTCAAATTCAAAACAAACACCTATGAAACATACAATGTGCATGTACTGTATAGCAGCAGATTGATTACAGTAAATGGTATGATGTTTCATTCTTTAGATTTGTTAGGAAGAACGTCACCTTGTGTATGAATGTACAAATGTTTATTATATTTAAAAATGTATTGCGTACAAAGTAAGCACTTTTCTTTTGATCTATAGTGAGTAAAAATCAATAATTAATTATGTTTTAAAAAATGAGTGAACAATAAAAACTCACATACCAATAACGAAAAGCCAGACTTAACTGTATCATAATTTTACCTTCACACTTTTTATTAGTGGTACAAGTAATTGCAACAATTGGAATTGGAATTTAAAAAAAAATCTGTATCAAAAGAAATGTTTCAGAATATAGGATTGAAAACTAGCATGCTTTTCAAATTGCTACAACAATTTATTGACTTTCCCCATCAGCCCAACTTGGTATGGCAAAACTAGGCCTGCTTGTTTATTATGTGTTTCTTGCATTTTTCATTGTGTTTTGCACTAACTAATGATTTTAGTGGTGGTGAGCACCTAAGGCCAAGTCACACCATGAGTGGAAAATTGATCTCCGATGCTGTATTTTCTGATTTTTTTGCAGTATAGCTACACTATTGACTTTTGGCAGGTTTTCATTCATTTTTAACACACAATATTTCAAAACATTTTACGGACTGACAAGCTTATGAATGCTATATCTCTGGAAAGTTTAAGTCCATTTTGTCAAATTCCTTTTAAGCTAAGATCAAAAACATCATTCACTCTAGTGCATGTACACTGTACAAAGATGAATGTTAGGCGTAGGATGAAATATCATAGCATTAAATAACAGAGTAGACTGCTTTGTGCTAACAAACCCTGAAGACAGAGCTGCTCTTGCCAGACTGGTGAAAGCCATCACGATCCATTAATACTGGGGAAATTACATCACAAATTCCACATACGGTGCCAAAAAAAAAAAAGGTAAGGATTTATAATCCCAGTTTCCAGGATCACTCAGAAGGGGAAGAGTTCTTGCATCATCTCCACTTCTGTGACTTGTTCATTCGGGATCTAAATCTAAATCTGGATGTCTGTAAAGTTGTAATGTTGTGACAGGTTACTGTTAAAAGCACTAGACAAAAAAAAATATTACATTCATTGTGAATCCAAAATATTTAGCCTAACATGCTTAAAAACTCCCAATGAATACAACACAATTAATATCCCAAGCCTAACAAGATTGTATTTTTAAGGATGCAATCTCTTTGCATAATGCCAGGAAGATAAATCATAGTTAATGAGCCAGAGTGAAATGTAATGCATTCAGTGGAATGTTAGCTTAAACCACTGACTCAGAGACGACCAGTGGAGTCTTGTTTCTCTTTTCCTTCTGCACTACACGTCATGAATCAGGAAGGCCATTGCCCCGACTGCACTCAGACAGCATTACTCCATTACACACACTCATTTTAAGCTTGAAAAAGCTCAGTGGGAGTGGTGAATAACATCTGGAAAACGTATTCCTGCCAAAACAGCTGTGTTCACTGTGATACAAAACATTTCAGACACTTCCTCTGTTGCAGTAGAATCACAAAGGCAGTGTTACGCCTGAGGAGCTTACGTACAACACTAGTTCATAGCGGCACAAGTTTAATGGGACTTTAATCGCTGTCTGAAATTAGAAATACAGACAAAAGAAAATGATTGCAACATTGTCAACTTTTTCAAAGACACTTTCTGTCTAGAATATTTGTACACAGTGTATACAGTACAACAGTACAACCATCTACATGCATATTTATTATTATTATTATTATTATTATTATTATAAATAATGATGTGAAATTATGTCTGGACATTAGCAATTTAATTTAATTTAATTAAGGGACAGGACCATTCTTTACTCTCTTCATCCTACACCAACAGACAACACCAATAGTTTGACCCAGGTGTGATGGGGAGATCAGTGGTTAAGGTGTTGGACTATGGTTTGGAAGGTCCCAGGATTAACCAAGTTGCCACTGTTGAGCCCTTTAACCCTCAACTGCTCAGGTGTATAAAGATATAAAATGGTCGCCCGTGATAACGGTGTCTGCCAAATTTCATGAATGTAAGTCTTCTTACTTTAGAACAATTGAAAGCAATCGCCTGATCAAACCAGCAAACACAATAACAGCAGATTCAAACTTCTAAGAATACACACTCCTTCGAATGCTATCTTTATGAAGTATCGTATCTATGACACACTTTGGGTTGTGCTGTTCAAGGGAAGTAATCAGTCGCTACAGTACATTTACATGAAGAATATTTTGATATTGCGATCTGATCGAAATCATCCAGTTTAAAGATTCCAACTTAACTGTTTACATGGATGCTGATCAAACAAGGTGTGTGTTTATATGATCAAAGCATTTAATCACAATATGGCTATTTTTGGCATGAGCAAAATGCTTCTTTTTGAAGTGTTTAATTTCCCAGAAACATAACAGAAGATTAGATCGTGCTTAAAATTGGTTACATGCTTTACAACATGTGGCAATCAGTGCTTCTTCCTCCAAAGACCAGGAGCTAATGGATGAAAGTCCAAAGTTAAGACTGGTGGGAGATTTGTCTCACAGAGTTTACCAATAATTAATGGGAGCAAAATTTCCTTCCTGGAAACTCATGCCCCCTTATGTTACCCCAAAGTGGGAAAAATATGCACGAAAAGAATATATTTATTCCGAACATGACTAATATTTACCTAATGAACTGATATTATATTTACATTCATGGCATTTGGCAGGCGCCCTTATCCAGAGTAACCTTTCCAATGGCATATGCAGAATTTTTTTCAATTTTACTAAATGACTTTTTTTTTACCCATTGCAGAACAGAGGGGGAGTTAAGAAGATAAACGAATACAGTACAGCTTTTCATGTTAATTAGAAGCATGAGTAGACTCCAAGACTGTACTGAGTCATAACGACTTTCCCACATTTTCCTACAACTGGAGACTCCTTCCATTAAAAAAAAAAAAAAAACTACACACAAAAACCGCCCTCACCATTTTGATTTAATCTCTTTTGAAACCTATTTATGTGGACCATCCGTCATAAAAATAGAGCTGTTTTGATAGAAAGCTAAATCAACATTTTTCTAACCAATAAAATGTGATTGTATAAAATGATTTATTCCCTAAAGAATTGCAGATTTCACTTAGTTTGTCAGACTTTCTTTTCCAACACCAACACAGTTGGAGACTTGCGATACAAGCCAAACATCACAACAGCACATGAATCTGATTAAACTGTGTGACTTGTCAGCATCTGCTTATAAACAAAGGAATAGTTCAGTAGTAGAACGGGTCTTTGAATGATTAATGGTTCACATAGATTGCCCGAGCACCCATTACAATGCCAACAACCCTTAAGAGCCGCTTTCTAATTTGGTGTAGTCTTCCTCCATGTGGACAAATTGAAGGTGGTGTGTAACATCTTGTTCCCATTTCTTTGGCGCAGAAAGTGAAACTGACAAAAGAAATTCCACATGAGTGACTGTTTATTATTAAAGATGTGTAACCTCTCCTTGGGGATTAGTTTACAAGCACTTTATTCTTAACATTTACATCTGATCAATCTTAAGCAACCGTAATCCACACAGTTGTTTCGTGCTCCTTTCATCTACATTAGTCTGGATGCTTTGTCTACACAGTACGTGGTCTGAAATAGGTTCAACTTTCTATATGGGAATATTTGCTTCTCTCAAAATGTAGTGAGCCATGGTATAGATGGGGACCTCTTGAGGCCGGCCAATGTTCTTTACATTTCGAATCTCTCTTTATGTTACAAAAGTTTAACGTATGATGATTTTTCCACGTGCCTTCTTATGTTGGTTGATGATGGTAGTTATCCTACCAAGAAATAATGCGAAGTTATGGAGTCCACAGATGGAGGTTCCCATATCAAATATTATAGGAAAAAACAGCATGTAGACTCCTTGAAACCCTGGGACACATCAGGACACAAGGGCATTTAACAATCCTGCGCAATTTAGGTTTAAATTTCTAACCATGAAGGAAGCAGATATGTGAAAGAGATCCAGTTGAACCTGATGTGGTTTTCATCCACCTCACCTGATGTGGTTTTCTGCTGTCTACCCATGATTACCAAGAGTAGCTATTTGAGTTAGTTAAGCCTTCCTGCCAGATCCAACCAGTCTGTCCATTTGTCTCCAATCTCTCATATCAACTCCAAGAATTGTTTCTCAATGGAAGCTGATTTGGAATGTTCTTGAGAACTGCTGTGAATGTTGTTTTTCCAATTTTGTTGAGCCCATGTGAGGTGTAGCCTCAGTTTCCTGTTCTTTTCTGGTACTCTGCTGCTGTAGCCCATCTGCCTCTGGATGCCTCTGACAGAACATTCTCTGTAAACCCTAGATATGTCCGTGTATAAAATCCCAGTAGATCATCAGTTTCGGAAATACTCAGACCAGCCTATCTAGAACCAACAACCATGCCATAGTCAATTACATCACCTCTTTTGCCCATTCTGATGCTCCATCTGAACTTCGTCAGATTGTCCTGACGTTGTATACGTGCTTAAATGTATTGAGTCACAGCCATGTGCCCGGCTGAATGGATATTTGTGTTAACAAGCAGTTGAACATATGTACCTTATGAAGTGGTCGGATGTGCTGAAGGATTAGCGGACACACAATAAGCACTATTCAAGCCTAGCTCAATTGTACAGTATATGCCAACTACATTTGTGGTTTCAGTGTAGCCTTGTGTAAGATATAAGGAACGAGGATATGTTCAGCGTAAATACAGCTATATATACCAAGTAGCTGTATTTTACTACTTTTGTAAAAAGTGCAGACGAAAAAGTTTACTTATGCATAAAAACATCCATTTGGTTTTCTTTCATTCTATTTTTGTGTACACAAAATCAACTGAGATTTCATTACATTAATATACACCCTATAATATTTTTTTTTAATTATTACTCCTTTCTTCATAATTAAATATAAACTCATTTTGCAAGCATTAGCTATTTTTCATTGCTATACTAAGCCCGATATAGACATATAGTCTTGCGCATAAATGTAGATTTACCATGTAACCCACCCCTAAGGGAATTTTTTCCCCTTTTCCTAGGAACTCACACCACAGTCGTCTGTGTAAATGTTAGCACAGCAGATGCCTGAGTCCCAGAGAACACAGCATACACACAGAAAGAACGAAAAAAAATGCCTTCATCGCTCGCTTAACCCCAGCCTCAACCAACACATTGCTGTAAAATGTCACGTCCTTACCTGCGCAAATATCCTTCGTCGAAATTTTTCTTTGTGCCATTTGTCTTGAATTCAATGACTTTATTGTAAATGTATTCAATTTATACTCAGTTTAAATGAAGACACTAATCCAAATCTAGCATAGAAACTGAGATTGAAAATGGAAAGAATTCGGACGATAAACAAACAGGCAAAGAAAAATTCAAACACTTGTTTTTGGATTTAAGTGACAGCTGGTTTAGAAACCAAATGGCAGCCTAAGAGCTCATATTTGTCAATAGATAATACACTGTATGGTCCAAAAAAAAGTTTCTAAAGGCTCAAATTATTGGGCTGAATCAAGCAAAGAAAAACAACTAAAGATTTGACATTACTGTAACTGGGCTAAGAACTCTTCAATACATTATCAAAATCTGGAAGGATAATGCTAAACCGCCAACTTGGTGACCACAACATCAAATGTGGTCAAAAAATAAATAAATCATGAATGAAGATCACTTAAACACTTGGTGAACTTGCACTGTAAAAAAAATCAACAGTAAAAACCATAACTATGTTTAACATTGAAAGTAAGTGCATTTCCATACACATACAATGTGATGAGAACTCATAGGATTGGGACTAAACCACTTGTTAGTGAGAGGAAAAAAGACTTGGGTTTGCTAGGGAGCATAAAGATTGGACTTTGGAGTGATGGAAAAAGGTCATGTGACCTGATGAGTCATGTGACCCTAATCCAGAGCGATGGGCGTGTCAGGGTAAGAAGGGAAGCGCATGAAGCGATGCACCCTTCATGCATAGTGTCCACTGTACAGGCATCTGGAGGCAGCGTTATGATCTGGGGTTGCTTCAGTCGATCCGGTCTAGACTCGTTATGTGGCAATAAAATTAAGTCAGCTGACGACCTGAATGTACTGAATGACCAGATTATCACACCAATCAGTTTTCCTTCCCTGATGGAACAGACATATTTCAGGACACAAATTGTGAAAGAGTGGTTCTGGGAGCACAAGGAACCATTTTCACACATACACTGGCCACTACATTGTGTGCTGTAATCAAAGGTAAAAGTGACTGAATTAACTCGATTTTTACCAAACGCCGCTGTTAGTTTCAACAGCTACAGCATGTTTGAGTTTCAAGGTCTCTGTGTGTTTAGAAAGAGAGGGTCAGATTAACAATAATGCACTCTTCGAGCTCTTCGGCACAGCTCAATTAGACTGGCATGCAGCCGGCGAGGGTCTGATATGATACACTTGAGCTGCTGTTCTGTTGTGCACGGAAACAGATACAGCATGTGTTCATGATCATGGTGCTTATGTTTTATGGTTCTGTTCCATCGTAAATCAGATTCATCTGTTGTGAAAATGGACAAATCCTCAGCAGGACAGCTCTTGCATGAAATGAAGTCTCAAAATATTTACACATTTGTTAATCTTGTAGCAGGTGGCCTTATCCAAATTTTAATTGCGAGACGAAACAAGGAGCTGAGGAATTGGGTTCAGAAGGTCCAGCACTGACTCTTAAGACTTCAGATCTGATTCTGTACTTTGAGAAAAAGATTTTTTTTGCGGTATTCCCAAAAATCCATTTAGCCTGGAAGAAATTTTTTTGTATTTGACAAAAGATTATGAAGTGATTTTAAAATGATGAGATGCACTAATATATATACCTCAAACAATCCAATCATCTTGTATATCTGGTTATTAGTAACTGAGAGATTATCATGCAGATGGTATATGCTGTTAAAAAAAAGTTATTTGGGGTCTATGAAGTTGTCTTTTCTTTCTAGTCATTATTTTACAGCCAAATTTATTAGCTTTATAATTTAGAAGATAGGGAGCTTTATTATTCCCTGGAACCAAAATTTCACAGAATAACTAAATAATTAAAGATTGTAAAATTGCTTAATGTAGGAAAAAAGTAGGTCATGTTTTTTGTTGGCAGAAAGCACTGGGACACATTCCAATCATCTGAAAAATGTGCTCAATGTTCTGCCACTTCAAATTACTACCCTCATAACTGACCTCATTACACGTCTGATCTTCACCACAGCCATGGGCAATTTGCGCTTTCTGAACAGGCATGAGCTCCGCACGGATGATACATCTACAGTACATGGCTATGTACATTAAAGATGGAGGGGAAAAAATCGTATCATGATTCTTTTTCGTCAACCAATGGATTGACTCTGAAAACGATTGTTAAAATAAACTTTAACAAGTATATGTTTGCTTTTAAGGTGGTAAATACCTCTACGCTACTCACACTCTACATTAGGGACATTTACATTTACAGCATTTGGCAGATGCCCTTATCTAGTGCAAAATTTTTATTTTACAATATTACCTCACACACACACACACACCAGCCTTACCACTGTACTTACTTCTAACCAAAACGAAAGTAAATGACAGTGATAAATTGGAAGAATTTTAATGTAATGTAATGTAAAGTAGGTCATTTTCCCACATGACAGCAGTAAACCGTCCCTGGTAGTCTGGAAACTAGACACACACACACACACACACACACAGACACATTCCTGCACCGAGGTAGGCAGCCCATGTGTTTCTGGTCTGGACCCCAAAAACCTAATTTGCTGCCCTGTTGTGCAATAAACCGACGGAAATGATCCTTGGTCAGACGTTATTTCAGCTGCCTATGACTAAAATAGGAGTCTATTCTCCTGTGGGCCCTTGGAGCTGATGATGGGTAAAATCACACACATCTCTGCTCATAACCCCAGACCCACGTCGTGTCATGTCATGTCATGTCATGTATGGGTTGAGGTTATGCGCGTTCAGTGACGCTGCTCCGGTTCTCCCATAACGGCCTCTTGGTGATGACTAATGCGTGACATCATCTCCATCTGCCAAACCTATATCCTTCAGACCTCTGTCCGAGAGAGGTGGAACACACACTCCTTATTTAACTTTTCCAAAGATCGAAAATAATTATAATTACAGAGATCAAAGAAAAAAGAAGACTGACTGGCTGGCTGGCTGGCAAGTTTTTCCATCCCATCCTTCTCGTAACTAGGTCAAGCCATGCCATAGGAAATACTTTATTAGGAAAAAAAGCAAGATGAGAACAACAGGCTGTGTTTGTTGTGGTAAAGTGGTAATAAAGCATGCTGTTTAAACCTCAGACACTTTCATCGCAACACTGCAGGAAGAGTTTAGACGAGAAAAACAGGTTGTATGGTAGCCCTGAATCATGTCTCTTGATTTTAATGCTTGATTGTGAGAAATTTCTTGATTCATTTTCTATAACAGCAGCTCTGATGGTAGACAGTAATTACAAATGACTCTTTTTGTTTGTTTATTTTTTTCACTTTGCTTGTTATAAAATAGTTTTTTTTTTTATTAATACTATTTAATAATAATATTGTTATTTAAGTTTTTTTTTTAATATATATAGTAATAGCTTCCGCAAGGACTTGTATGAAGGACATGCCACATAAATTGACTTAAAAAAGACATGTCATTGGTAAAGTAGTTATAGTAAAGTTTTCTGTAAGAGATGACTGTTTAAAATTTATGGAAGGCGTCTCCAGTGTTAGTGCTTTGTAACAGTCAGAGGTAAAAACTGTAATCAGCCTGTTTTATATCTTACACAGTAAATGCAATAATAAAACTTTGCATTAAGGTCCAGTTCATTATTAAACATTAGGTAACATAACTTCACTTTATTTACGTACAGATATTAAAATTGGTGGCATGGTGGTGCAGTGGTTAGCGCTATCGCCTTGCACCTCTAGGGTCGGGGTTTGATTCCCATCTCATGGTCTGTGTGCATGTTCTCTCTGCGCTCCCTGTGGTGGGTTTTCTCACATAGTCCAAAGACATGCAGATTAGGCTAATTAATGTTCCCAAATTGGCCGTAGTGTGTGTGTGTGAGTGAGAATGTTGACCTTTGTCTTACCACTGTCATAAAAGTGGGAATAAATACAATGGTCACCACCATAGGCCTCCAAGATGTACAGATGTTTTCGGATGGATAGAAATTCTTTATTGCATGGTTGGATTTCGTTCATTTTTATTTGATTGAAAAAAGTTCAAATCCTGATCAAATCTGTCATCCTTAACACATGTAACCATTCATGGTGACCTACTGTGTGAGAGCATTGTGACCATTAATCTTTTCAAAGAAAATGTGATAGGTTAAAGGCAATACACAAAACAAAAGGAACAACTTGTGGTATTTCAACACTACATTGATACAATGCTCCAACTACCAGAACATTTTAGTTTGATTGGCCTTGCTTGCTATCTAGATGAGATTTATTATGACTACGAATGCATATAAAATAAAATAGGTTGTTTGTCTCAACTGTAGCACTGGAAAAAGAAATCTCTCTCTCTCTGCCTGCTAGGATATTTTATTAGCGTTTTCTTAGAGCGAGCACTAAACAGAGTTGTTGTTTTTATTTATATTTAAGCATCGAATTGCCATTTTAAGCGTTATGAATAAGTTCTTTGCAAGTGCTGAAAGTATACATATTTATGTACTTTAATTCTTTATTTTTTTCTGTCCACGCATAGTCTGAACGAGAGTGTGAAAGCAACATTCAGAGAAGCACCGAGAAGGCAATGTTTTCGGAAAATCTGAGCATTCTGTACAGAACAGGATAGAGACAGGACAGATGAGAAGTGAGAAACTAAAGAAAGGGGCCACGAGCAGCACATAGTCCTTCACCATCATCCATCATCTGATTATTGGCCGAAGACCATCATGAGTGAACAGATTATTAAAGGACTCATGTGACAATTTGTATAGAATTCCACAAAAACAACAAACTCTGACATGCTGAGATTAAGACGTTTACTCGAACGCAAGCCCTTTCACTAAAGGACGTGGCAACCCATCATGCTGTTCCCGCTGAATCCCAATTACAGGGTTCAGACTGCCAGCAGCCGCAGCTTGCTGATCCCGGAGTGTTATATTCTGGCTCTGCCTCTGTGATATGCAGCATGCAGCCTGTAAATTCTGTGAAAGGATGTGTGATGGATTCGTGTCACATTTAGAGGAAGGTGCTATATACCCTGTTTCTCAAACATGACCTCACACAAAGGTGTCACTGTGATTGATGGGGGAGGAGTGTCTTGTTCCCACCCAGACAGCTCAGCTAATTTTCCTCCCTAGGGCTTCTGGCCATGGCTGGTTGTGGCATCCAGGATTGGGCTCTGGTTCAAAATATCATCATCTTGTTCTCTTCATGTAGGAAAGAGCATCATTAAATTAGATGGTAGATTCTTAGCCACTATGCGTACATTTAGTCCTAGGGTACATTAAGAATTTACAGGACCGTCCTTTGGTAAGATCATTTCATTATATTTGGTGCGTAAAATAAACATTTAATTATATATATAGATATATGTATCTCAAACACTTAAGTCATATTAGAAAGGTATTTATTCAAATGCACAAAGTTCTATTTGTGAGGGAAACCCACGTGCACGCATGGTGCAGTACAATTACATTTAGGCATTTGGCAGACACTCTTATCCAGAGCGACTTACAAAAGTGCTTTGTAGTTTCCTTCATTGGACAGATCCTTACACTGGGTTACTAATTATTACCAGTCAAACATAATAATAATAATAATTATTATTATAAATAACTAATTATTATCAGTCAAACATAATAATAATAATTATTATTATTATAAATAACTAATTATTATCAGTCAAACACTGATGGGAAGTTTTTTGGGGTTTTTTTTGTGTGTGTACGTGTGGGGGGAGGGGGATTATTCCAAGTAAATGTCTTCATGTGTCAAACATAGCAATCAAGCTTTAATACAGTTTTGTCCTGTCCAACCAGAACAGACATGTTTATAAAATTATGGCTTTTCAGAAGGTAATATGTGTAAAGCCCTCTTTAACACTGCATGCCCTACATATCACAGATTTCCTCCAGCTGAGTCCCGAGGTTCTACTTGGATCATGTCCAAACACTCTGGTCTGTTTTTTTTTTTTCCTTTTTAGATAAGTGTGCTGAACAGGACAGAGCAAGGGATGAAATTCTCACTTAATAAATCTAATACTTTTTTTTCAAAAGCACATGTTATTCATTAGAAGTATGAGGGATTTTTTTTTTTTTACAGGCTGACCAAAAGGTCAAAAAAGAGAAAGTTATCTCTGTACCATCAGTTGTCATACATTAAGACAGTTCTAATTCCTTTCTTTTGAATTTTTTTTTACAACAAAAAATTGTGGCCATCCTTAGCACCCTTTAAAGATTTAGAAGCCAGTAATATTTGATATATAATTTATATTACCCTTCATCGGAACCATGATGTCAATGGAGACCATTTTTTCGACTGTGGTTGAATCTAAGGGTCAACATTCACATGTTTACATGCTACAGGCAATTTGGGAGCACCAGTTAGTCTAACCTGCATATCTTTGGACTGTTGGAGGAAACCAGAGTACCTGGAGGAAACCACCAAACATGCAAACTCCATGCACACAGACCCTGAGGGGGGAATCAAACCCAGTCCCTGGCGGTGTAAGGCAACAGCGCTAACCACTCCTCCACCATGGCACTTAATTTATTTTATACACGAAGTACATTATGTATAATTAGCATATTGATAAATATAATACATAAAATGTACAAATATTATATCCAATTATTATCGTTATTTTTATCATCATCATTGAATTTGACCATTAAAACGTTGCTCTCCATTGGATGATTTATTCCTAAAGAGCTGCACCTTTCAACCCTCATAAATTTAAAAGAGGTTTAAACTCTCCTGCTTTCCCTTTTTACGCACACACACACACACACACACACACCCAGGTGCGACTTTTACCGTGTGACCATAAGATGAACATGTGAGACACGTCAAGGAAAATTTCCACAAAATCTCCAGGAGCTTGTTTAAAAAGAACAAAAAGAAAACATATAAACATTTAAGGAAGCTGTGATTAAACATGATTTTCTTACCAGTCGGGATTTGTTCGATGGCGCACTGAGCGCAACCCATCAAGAGCGCGAGGCTGAGCGCGTAAATCCCAGCGCGGAACACCATGATGTGTCTGTGGATTCAGGACAAGAACAAGTCCAGGAGCCGGAGAACAGGGTGAGAGAACAAGCGCAGGTCCGCCCAGACAGTCTGAGCCCTTCTTCTTCTTTTTCTCTTGTTTTGTGTGTGTGTGTGTGTGTTTGGGTCAGAAGTGCGGGTCAGTGGAAACCCAGTTCCGTTCAGTCCCACAGGAGTCCGAGAGTTCCTGCGCAGACAAATAGACAAAGCACTCACGAAGCCGGAGACGAGGTTCACCTCCAGCGGGGCAGAAAGTGAGAATGAGGAGGGAAGGTCCAAAAGGCGGAGTGATCACTTGACCCATTACACAGCAAGCCCCCTCCTCCCTCACACACACACACACACACACACACGAGAGAGAGACAGAGAGAGAAAGAGAGATTTATTATTATTATTATTTTTATTATTATGATGATGATGATGATGGTGATAATAATAATAATAATAATAATGTTAATATTATTATTATTATTATTATTATTATTATTATTATCCTTGCTCTTCTTTTTCCAATAATGTTCCCAAGTGTCCCTTTGACTGCAGAACTAAATGCTTGTACTCTTATTTTGTATACATTTATTTATTATTCCTGTTTTTATGCTATTCTGTTTTTTTTATCTATTCCTGTTATTTTTCTGTGAGTTATTTCTGAGTTTCTGCAATACGAATGTAAATATATATATACTTATAATGCCAATAAAACACCTTTGTATTTTGAATCTTGAGAATATTTAGATAGATAGAGGGATAGAGAGAGAGAGAGAGAGAGAGAACAAAGAAAGATCCAATGTAAAACTTTTCCATGTCCAGATACAATATATTGAACATAATCCAACTTTCCACACATAAAATTCAACTCAGTGATTTAAACTAGCATTTCCTCCATTATTACAGTTCTCTGATTGGTCTGATGGTGTGAGTCATTCCCTACAGCACCAGCTCTCAACTCAATAGTTCCAACTTTAATTTAACCCCAGAATTATAATTATTTGGCCAAACCTGCAATGACGTTACATCCAAATACATATATTTTAATATGGAGTCTGTCCCCCTGTTGCAGCTATAACGGCTCCCACTCTTCTTGGGAGGCTGTCCACAAGATTTTGGAGTGTTTCTGTGAGAATTTGTGTCCATTCATTCTGTAGAGCATTTATGAGGTCAGGCATGGATGTTGGACGAGAAGGTCTGGCTCACAATCTCCGTTCCAGTTCATCCCAAAGGTGCTCGATGGGGTTGAAGTCAAGCACATAACAGTGGTGCTGGGGTTTGAACCTGGGACCTTCTGATTAACAGGTCAATGCCTTAACCTCTGAGGTACTCCTGATTTCATTTTTGGTACCCGGAGGAAACCCACCAAGCACGGGGAGAACTCCATGCACACAGACTCAAGGCGGGAATCAAACCCGTACCCTGAAGGTGCAAGTTGACAGAACTAATGACTAAGTGGCCATGCCACCATGTTGTGGTCAGGTTTATTATTATTATTATTATTATTATTATTATTACATTAATTTTATTTAATTAAAAATATATATTTTTTAAATGAGAGGTTGGAGAGGAAAATAATTTCTTCTACTTTGAGTTTAATCCAAGTACGGATATGATACGGATATTTTGCAGTGCCAAACTGACACTCTTTCTGCTTTTGTGTTGCTCCCTTAAACAGCACAACCTTTGTTCCATATGCTCAGACAATTAGTCAATTATCCCTTCTGGCACTGCTTTATGGACATTTTGGGCATATTCATACTTCACACTGAGAGGCATGATGTTAAAGCGGGGCAGTAGCTGCCAGGTGTGAGAGTTACCCATATCACGTTACTCATCTTGGTGTTTGTGACTGCTGTTTGGTCCAGCTGGATAAACAAATGAACTGGAGCATGTTTGTTTGCACAGTGAGAGTGAATTCATGTGCTAATTCATGTTTATATTCAACAGTTGAGGCACAAATTCAAGACTAAGTGTGTGTGTGTGTGTGTGTGTGGAATTGTCAAATCGGATTGCTCAGAGGATTTTGCCTAAATGCCATCAATGTAAACACTGCTTCCATCCATCTCTATTTAGGAACATCTGTAGTCCAACTAGGGACCGTGGAAGCCAGTGGTATTTGACCATTGTATTTATTATCATCTTTACGACCGTGGTAGGACCTCCGGTCAACATTTACACACTATGAGCAATTTGGGAACAACAATTAGCCTTAATCTGCATGTCTAAACTCCTTGCACACAGACCCTGAGGCAGGAATCAAACCCAGACCCTGGAGGTGCAAAGTCAAAGCAAAGCAAACCACTACACCACCATGCAGCCAAACAGAGCTTCACTGGGCTTAAAATGTTTATTACTTGAACCTTACAACAAAAGATCAATGGTGAACATGTAAGGACTCACATCTGAAGATTCAAATGGTGAAAGAGGAACATATTTTTTTTTTTTGTAGTTTGTTTGTTTGTTTATTTTACATTGCATTCTTCAGCAGTGACCTCCAGGTGGGGATTAACACAGATGTTATCAAGCATGAGGAATGCCTACTGGGAAGCCCAAGTTTCGCCCTAAGGCTCTTTATTAGGTGTGTAAGAATTTTTACTATAAGACATAACTCCTTTAGTGATGAGTATCAGTGATGGGTTTGTTTCATGTAGTTATCTGGCCAATTATGGAGACCTATTATAGAAAGTAGTCTCCTTATCTATCGAGTTAAAAAAAAAAAAAAAGTTATGTAATGCTCAACCATGCTGTGTGTGTGTGTGTGTGTGTGTACTTGTTTAAGAAGACAATGTGCATTATTAAGGCCTAGATCATGGCATTGCCCATTCAGGAATTACAGCCATTGACATACACACATTCATTTTGGAAGTGATGGAACAAACTAACAGTTACAAACATTGGCATTAATACTTTAAAAATCTAAAAATCCTTTGCAGGCAATGACTGCCTGAAGTCTGGAACCCTTGGACCTGACCAAATGCTGAGTTTAATCCCGTGACATGCCTTGTCAGGCCTTTACATCAGATGCTGCTTGTTTATGGGTCTTTATTCCTTCATTCAGTCTTGTCTTTGTTAAGTGAAATGCATGGTCTATTGGGTTAAGGGTGACTGACTTGGCCAGTGAAGAACATTCCATTACTTTGCCTTAATAAACTCTTGGATAGCTTCTTCTGTATGTTTTGGTTTATTATCCATCTGCAATATAAAGCTGTGTCCTATCAGTTTTGCAGCATTTGGCTGAATCTGGGCAAAGAGTAGCCCTATACACTTCAGAATTCATCCTGCTACTTTCATCAGTGGTCAGGTCATCATTCATTATACACCAGCGACACGGTTCCATTGGCAGCCATGCACACTTATACAGTACCATAACACTGCCTTCGCCATGTTTGACAGATGATGTGGTATGCTTTGGATCATAAGCTGTTCCCATCTTTCAGCATATTTTTCTCTTCCCATCATACTGGTACAAGTTCATTTTGGTTTCATCAGTCCAAAGAATCTGACAAAGTTTTCTGCCAAAGTCTAATCTGGCCTTTCTGTTCTTGAGCGCTGCCAGTGGTTTATACCTTGTAGTGAAACATCTGTATTTACATTAGACAAAGTACACAAAAGCTGTCTCTTAACATTAGACTTTAAACAATGACACGCCTACATCCTCAAGTGTTTTTGAGTTGGTTAGATGTTGTTAAAAGGTTCATCTCGAGTTCACCATGGGCTTGGTTTTGCAGTCAGTCAATCACTTTAGCTGTCGTCCATGGTCTTCCAGGTATTTTGCTGCTGCCGAGCTTTCCAGTTAATTCCTTCTTTTTAAGAATGTTCCAAACTGTTGTAATAGCCCCTCTCAGTGTTTCTGTTATCTCTCTGATAGGTTTCAGTTGTTGTTTTTTCCATTATTATCAAGGGCTTTTTCACTTGCATAGACCTCTTTGGACGAAATGTTGGGTGTTTGGCTGAACAGCTACCAAATGCATATGTAACAGTCATAAACCTCCAGAAATCTCCTTGAATTATGCAAATTATCTGCTTCACTGTAAATGAGGGAACAGACCAAACTGTTTCTCAGCCATTTGTTCCATTATTTATGAGCCGTAAAATAGGTGTGTGTATGAAAATGGCCACAGTTTTGTTAACTTCATTGATTTATAGCTAAATGTCTTGACGTCTCACATTTTGAATGTTTCATTTAAAAGGTAATCTGATCGTGTACAGAGGACAAATGGCAAAAAAAAAAAACTTTGTTCCAAAATTTATGGAACTGACTGTACAAAGATGGGATAACACATGTAAATTTGTAACAATTTTGCAAGAAAAAAGAAAAAGGATGAATGGAGGTTACAGATAGCGATATATGAAATCATGCAAATTCCAGCCACTTTGCCTCGTTCATCTGAGTCTGTAAAATGTTCCTTTGCAATCGGCTGGCTGCCTTGTCCACAGTTTGAAGTTTTACAGAAACAGAAAAGAAACGGACTGATTGGGATCAGTATGGCATTTGAGTATTAAGTATTCACCCTGTTCCTGTGATATTAGTTCTGGTGCTGCCAGCTGCCATGAGAAGTCGCACAAAGTAATTATTGAAGTCCACCTGCATCTCAGTAAAGATCACATGACTTCACTATAAATATACTGGATTCCTTTTTATTGGTTTGTGTTTTAGACACCTTTGGATTTTGAAAAAGTACAAAAAATATCCCAAACTTTGAACATGCCACAGAGCACCATTAAATCTATTATTAAAAATGGAAAGAATATCCCACAACCCTGACTCAGCCTGGAAGAGTACATCCAACAAAATCCATTGACCAAGTATAGAAATGCAGCCAGAGGAGCAAACAAAAAGCCAAAAGCAACTCTCGGCAAGAGGCTACCACACTTCATTGATTGGCTGTTTTTTTTAGGATGATGATCAGTGTTGGGTTTCCACCAGACCAAACAGGAGTTACATTTTGGTCCCATTAGGTAAGAGAATCTTTTTCCACATTTACTGAATCTCCATGCCTTCTGCCAAACTCTAAACAGGATTTTGGTGTCTTCACAGCTCTGTGGAGGTCCTTCTTACATTGGTGGACAGCTGTGCATCTCTCCAGCTTGTTCAGAGTTACACATTACCTGTTATTTGATTCTAATCACCTCCTGCCCTGTTCACCGACTTCTTACACATAGATTGCTATGGATCTCTTGTCCTCCCACATCTCAACAGTGCTCTATTTGATTCAGGTCTGATGACTGGGGAGGCAAGAGCACTGGAATACACTGAGCTCATTGTCTTGTCGATGGAACCGGTTTGAGATGACTTATGATTTGTGACATGGCACATGCTGAAAGTAATTATTATAAGCTGGGAAAATTGTAGCCCTAAAGAGAGGCACCTGGTCATCAACAATACTCAGATAGGCTGTGACAATCAAACTATGTCTGAGTAAAAGTAATCTGATCAATGTGTGCCACGAAAACCCTACCTACACCATTATAAAAGCTTGAAGAGATGACAAAAAGCAGCTCGAATCCATGCATAGCCGGACCTTCCTGTATTTTCACTCTGCATGTTGTGTTTGGCCCCAGACATTGTGTCCTCGTGTCAAAGCGACTTTCAGTGGACAAATATTAAGAGGATGAAGCATAATTATCCTCCAGGACACGGAAAAAGGAAAAAAAAAAAGAACTCCATGAGAGTGACCCACCCGCAGCAGTCTGGTAAACCAGTATTTTCCAGTTCAATGTCAGCAATAGCAGATGTTAAGTTGGAGTGTGCATCTCTCTCAGTTGCTAACCCAGATGGGTGGTTGCTTCTCGGTCTGTCTGGGTAAGAGCAACAGGCTATCCAGCAAGGACGTTTACAGCTTGAACATACTGTGCAGCATCACAGCATGGTACTGCACAGTATTACAGTAAAACATGGTATCGTCGCTAGGGAACAACAACATGCAAGAGTATGCAGACACACAGAACTTCAAAAAAAAAATAAAAATACAAATCGTGTTAATGAAACGGAATCACTGCCATCAGGATATAATTTATGCATATTGTAACCTCACATGGCTGGATTGGCTGGTGTGCTTAGAGGGAACACAGAGTTTATCATGTAAAAGACTGTGTATGAAACTATTGAATATAAATTAATATTGTTCATTTCATACATATATTGTTTTTTTACTCATTCATCTTATATACCGCTTTATCCTATATACCGAGCCTATCCTAGGGCACGAGGCGGGGTTCCAATCCATCACAGGGCACACACAGTCATTCACACACTACGGGAGAAAATGCACACAGACCCAAGGTGGGAATAAACCCACACCCTGGAGGTGCAAGGCGACAGTGCCAACCACTACACCAATTGTTTGTTTAATTATTGTTAATTCAATAAATACTGTTTATACCCATTCTGCTCTGTATTGGTCTATTTATTCACTGATGGATGAAGCAAGCTGTTTTAGAGGAAGGAGGATTGTTGTGGGAGCACTGGGGTGTTACTGGGAGTCAGTAGAAAATGCTTCATGGAACAGGTAGACGGGATTCATAGCAGAATTTTGCTTAAGGCCCCAGGAATGGTAGGTCTGGCTCTGGTTCCATGTTGACACCAAATTCTGACCCAGAAAGAGAAATTGAGAAACCGGGCAAATGTTGCTTCTCTGCTTACAACAGTTGTAAAGAATCGCTATTTGATTTACCATAACCTTCATTTCAGCTCGAAACTGAAATGAGTCTGGCTATTCTCCTCTGACGTCTCTCATCATCCTTTTGCTTAATTTGCTTAATTCTGTATGAACACTATAGGCCATTGTGAATGAAAACCCCAGCAAAGAGCAGGTGTTTCTAGTAAAGGAGCTCGGTGTGTAATAATAGGAGTTTATAATCCTAATTAGATCCATTTCAGTGCCAGGCTTCAGTTTCACTTTAAAATAGGATAAAGTACGATGTTGGGAGCCACTGTACATATACACTTAGTTTCGTTGATAATGGATCAGAGATGAAAGTTTAAAAAAATATGTACAGCAGTGTCAAAGTGTGCTGTTTAGACATGCCATGCCTGGATTTATTTATCCATTATGTTGGCTCATGGAGGAAAAGGCAGCGGCTGGGGGCCCTTCTGCATCTGGATTCACTGTTGGCCAAGACAATGAGACAAGCCTGCTGTTCATGTTCCACATCTGTATTCAGTTAGCTGTTTCAGAGTGACTACATGCACCATATTTGTTCAAATCACACTGGTGACCATGGGGTGGTTAAAATAAGCTTGTATTTATACTTCACTGTAAAAATATTAGGTACTTGATAAAGCAGTAATGCCACCATCTGTTCTAAATTGGGCAACAAGTATTAAGTTGTTATGGAAAGCTTTTTTTTTTTTTTTCTTTTTTTTTTTGCTAAACTTGGTGCAAGAATGGATAAAATAAATCATCTTATTTAACCTTCATGATTTATTTTTGTTTTTAATTAATAAGCATAAACGGAATTGCACCAATTTTTTTATGATCAATAAGGACTTGTTAAGGCTCATTTTTATTGATAGACGTCTGCATTTTACAGAGCTGTCAAGCAGGTCGAATGAAAATGATTTGTCGAGTAATTTAAAACGAAATCACTTTCCCAGCATATGGATACTTTTAAGTGAAATATTTTGCAACGAGACGACAATTTTTGTGCAAGAGATGACAATTTTTTTGTTTGTTAAAGAATAACGTGAAATTTTAGGCAGCATGGTGGCTTGGTGATTAGCACTGTTGCCTCACAAATCCAGGATTGGGGATTTGAATCTCACTTCCTTCAAGTCCTGTGTCTGGGGAGTTTCCTCTGGGTAGGTACTCCAGTTTACCTCCAGTAGACATGCACTGTATGCTTAGTGGAATTTCCAAAATGCCTGTAGCACATAAGTGTGTGTGCTTGTATCCTGTGTTGGGTTGGCACTCCCTACAAGGTAAATTCTCTGGGATAGGCTACAGGTGCCCCATGACCTAAACAGAATCAACAGTATAAATAATGAACGGATGGACAATATTTTTAACAATATACATGAGGAGAACATTCAAACTCCAAATACACAAACCCATGGTGGGAACCCTTGACTCTGGAGATCCGAGGCCACAGTGCTAATCACTATGCCACCATGCCACCTGGAACTGTATTATAGTATATAGGACATATACAGTATTCATACTTATAATATTCATCCACCTATCCATCTAGGAACCTCAGTAGTCCAATTAGGGCCCGTGAAGTACAATAGTGACCATTTGTATGACCGTGGTAGGACCTCCAGTCAACATTCACACAGGCATTCACACACTAGGGGCAATTTGGAAACGGCAATTAGCCTCTTCTGCATGTCTTTGGACTTTGGTAGGAAAACAAAGAACCCGGAGGAAACCCTCAAGCCTGTGGAGAACATGCAACTCTATGCACACTGATATGGAAATCAAACCCAAGACCAGGTGACAGTGCTAATCACTAAGCAACCATGTTGCTGCCACTATAATATTCATACATTTCCAAAAACTAATTATACTAATTAACTATTGCTATGAATAGTTATTCATTAGTTGTTTACCCTTTACCATCTAGATACTGTATTAATCTTCAATTTTTCAAATTTTATTTGTATAGCACTTTTTACAAGGGTCATTCCTGCAAAGCAACTTCTGAAATGCTGAATGAATAGTAAATCTTTGGAAACAAAAAGCAAGCAGACTATAGTTCATGTATTTTAAAATTATAAAGTCATTTGGACCTTTTATATGAGATGACAATCCAAGATGGCCATCTGGCTTTTCCTATTCAAAATATTCGAAATATACAGTGGTTTCGAGCTGAATGGTTTCCTGATCACAATACTGAGTCCTTCATTCAACAGGCTACGGTACCACAACCCTGATGGAGCCTTTGTCATAACTACTGCCCAGAAATAGCTTTGTCCCTTTTTATTTTCAGTCCTTTTTTCTGATTGTGCCGCTTTAATTACACACTTGGATTGATCGAGGACTCTCCTGTCTCTTTCTTTCTGTACCACTGCCTGGGCTGGACCTCACCCACCCATAACCACAGCTAGAACCTCTGTGGTTGGCTTGTTAGGAGAAAAGAGAATTACAGAGACCAGCAGCATGAGATCATAATCCCGGACCCAGGGACAAAATTCATGTGTTTTAATGCTTTTATGAATCCAAAGCAGGAAGCAGACATACAGTTATGGTGGGCATGATGTGATTCAGATCGCATTGTTAAATCTGGTTTATGTCTGCTCCCTATCCTGCATTGGATTTGACCCCGTCCTGACCTACATGCTACCAAACTGACAAACATTGAACACTGGCTGTCAGATACTCTCGTCCAATCACTCATACATTTTAGTAATGCAGTCAACAGCAGCACAAAGTGTGTGTCAACTGCAAAAGTCTCCATATGATGTTGCATTGAATCCAAACTTTCTACTCACTTAATAGTGTCAAAGTATGAGGTGTTGAGGTGTTTGTCAGTTTGATAGCATGTAGGTCTTGATGAGGTCAGAGAAGTCAGGCCTAAACATGGCCCTGGTAAAAACACAAAGTGACCCCAGTAAGGATAACTTCACTTTACGACCTGGTCTTCAAACAGGTTTCAGCTGCCAAACCTGAATAGAACCTCATCCTTCAATGTTGTCTCAGATGTCCTGGGGCCATAAACCAGCAGTAAATCTCTGTAGTAACTTTAAGACCCTTGTAGCAACAGGTCATAAAGTGAATTTTCCCTAACGGCAGGGATAAAAGTGACACAAGCTGAGAGCAGGCGTCACATACTGGATCATCAAATGCTGCATCAGAAGGGTTTTAGGGGAAAAAAAAGCTTGTTAGTGACTATTATATTGCCTGAAAATCTCTAATAAGGATGTGAGTTCTTAACTTCCAAGCCTATTTTTTTATTATGTCTTATCTTCCATCTTGGTCGATGAGAATGTCAGTTTTGTACATTTAGTTGTGAAGAGCCATAAACGGTTAAATCAAATTAGCGGTTAAGTCAATCTAGTGTCCGTGCAGCATTTACGTCAGAGAATTTTATTCTTCGTGGTTTTTATCGTGACCTACCATTCCTTATCGTATAAATGTCTAGAGAGAGAAAAACAAGTTGCTGGTAACAACAGGAAACAACAGTTTAACACTTGTGCTGAGTGATGACATGAAATGACTTTTCATGAATGTTCTAAACCACACTACGGGGTAAGGGAGTATACCTTCATTCTGTAGCCCTTAAAGCTTTGAAACAGGGGAAGCTCATATTAAGCCTTCATCATAAAATTCATTATGTTATTTGTTCGTAAATTTTGCCCTCCGTTCCTTTTGCAGAAAATGGTCTGTGACCCTGTCGTACATGAACTCACATGTTCTTTGCACTTTTCATG
>JAQMYJ010000033.1:32340479-32350774 GCA_030014305.1 Clarias laeviceps | reverse complement strand
CAGAGGATAGGGTTAGATGGAGGCAGATGATTCGCTGTGGCGACCCCTGAAAGGGAGCAGCCGAAAGACAAAGAAGAAGAAGAAGTGTTAGCTACTGGAATCAGTGCTAGTCTAACTAGGTATTAACAAGGAACCAGGCAAGCTTACTTAATTATAGATATAGTGCCAACTGTGTAGCATGACAACATCAAACCAGATGAGATTAACATGATTCTTGTTCGTTTATTTTTCTACATTTGTGAACGTCTGGCTGCTTGAAAACAATAAGGTTGGATGCAAAAAATTAAATGATTGTATTTTATACTTAGTCCATTTAAAAAGTAAATGGAACCATATGTACAGTAGCAGTTAATTCAGGTATGTTCAACTTGAAATCACCATATAAATAACATTGTTTGGTTAAAATATGTGTCACATTTAAAAAAATTAAGTTTAAAATGCAAATCATAAGAAAACTTGTCAAATCCCATAAGACTGGAAACTATTACCACAGGCTTTCTACTGACTCTGGCTTTCATTGCTTCACACTCAGGAAGATGGTTTGCAAATGGAATAAATTTATCACACTGGGTGTCCTGCAAAGACCAGTACAAATGACACATGCTGGAATTTCTTTGGAAGTTCTTAGAAACCAGTGTTAAAAAAAACTGGTTAAGCATCAAAACTTGAAACTTTTTTATACAGAGTACAGAAAGAAGCTTACAGAAACAGACATGGAGTAATTGAACGTCAGTCTAGACAAATTTTACTTCATTTAATTTTTTGGTGAAGTGAGTTTACTTAAAAAGTATTATTGCAAAGTGGCTTTACAGAAACCCAGATGTGGATTTGGGTACATTTTGGGTAATTCAGAGTGACACTGGTGACGAGGTGTCCCTATGTACAAATAATTAATCAGGGTAATAACATCCTCATCTGGGTGACGCTGAATAGTGAGACTGCAAATCATTATGGTATAGGAGTAGAAGAATAAAGACTATTGAAACAAAGTGTGTTTTCAGTATGAACAGATTGTAAATAGGAGTCATGAGAAACATTACACACCTTTATGATTTTAGCAGAAGTTACTTGGTGGTTTTACATGGTACCAATACATTAGATTTATTTAAATTGTAAAGAATACATGTGCAAAGCCAGTGAAGTGTAGTTGGTCATAATCAAGGTCAAGGTACACACTTAGAAAACAAGTTAACATCATGGAACACTAAGCGGCTATTCTGTTTATGTAGAAAGTAGTTCTCAACATTACTCCTGGAGGACCATTACACTGCATATTCTGATGTTTTTACAACTCTACCACACCCACTTCAATTAATAAAATGCTGTTAATTAGTTGATTAGTAAAACTGGGAGCTGAGAAATCACTAGAATGTGCAGGGCAGAGCTTTTTAATATTATAAATATTATAAATATTATTCACATAAACATCCTAATATGTTGTCAAATAATGCAGTAAATGTCAATATAGTTTGGTAATCATGATTGTCTTTATTATTATTATTATTATTATTATTATTATTATTATTATAAATGCAGAACTTAAACAAGACATTGTTTACTCAAACATTAGAGTATATTATAGTCATGAGGATTGGCAATTTCAATGTAATTCTTAAAAAAAAAATATATATATATATATATATTTTTTTTATTATTATTATTATTTTTTTTTTTTTACAAAAATCCTATAATGTGCATTACAAACCTTTGTACAAGAGTGCTGTTCAATTTCGATTCATTTGCTACAACACCAACTCCAGCAGTAGTGCTAGCTCTAAAGCAATTAACATATTTGTCACTTAAAATACCAATTTCTATTGGATCTTATTTCTGTAGGAACATTATTGTTTGGACTTAAGCCACTAATTAAATAAAACACAGAATCTTAGATGTTTTATCTGTAATTATACTGTTAATATTGGGAAGGAGTCTCCAGTATGAGTACTTTATAATAGTTGGTGGTTAAATTTGTATTTGCATAAGTTTATATATCATATCATATATCAATATACTGTATTGACTTCATATATTTTTTTTAATTCATGTTTTCCACCTTTATAGTCACTGGACAAGATTTCAAGACCAGACAAATGATGTCACCATATTAACTTAACTGACAGTAGAAGTAGTTTATACAGTATCTCATGAAATAGTGTACAGCACTAATAAACCTCTTTTGAGGACATTATAGAACAGTAAATGTAACTTTAAATTGATAAAAAAATTTAAGATGTAATATTTTATGATTAAAAAATTAAAACATTGGAAAACTACTTCAGAGTAATATGACGGCATATTGTGTGTAATTGCTTACTTACACTAAATGAACTGATGGTAGCAGGTCGCTTCCAATTTGAGTCAAGAGTTTACAAGCAAACACAACCAACTGAACTTGTGATCAGTTTGGATTTATACTTCATCCTATAAAAGAAAACAAACCATTCGAATTGATTGTTTACATTTCTTAGTACCAGAACTGTCTAGCTTTATTGGATACATAAACATTAATTATTTCCTAAACAAACATTATTGCATCACTTCCACTGTCCTGCATCCAGTTGTTATTAGAAGCTGTGCCTTGTAGGAATAAATGCTAAGAATCCTCCAAGTCTAAAACAGTCCTAAAGCAGACCAAAAACACATGTAAGATCTAACAACCCTCATCCCTGTTGAAATTCGGCTTCAAGTGACATTGGTTTAAAATTATACTGTCTGCCATCTTAAACTCTTAATTGGCTTAATGAGCACACTCCAAGGTAACGTGTAATCATAAAATGACCCAACACCATTCATTAAATTAGAAAAAAAAAAAAGAGAGACGCTTATCCCGTCTGCTTCACAAATATATCATGGTGTGAGGAGGGAAAGTTTATACTAGAGTGCATATTTAAGTTATTTAACATCTTTTCAGCCACAGAATCATAGCAAAGACCTGAAACATTCTTGTCAGTACAACATGCTCAATAATACTTGGGTGGAGATTTCGTTGACTCAAAACTAATAATCTTTGAACACATGCCATGGTAGAGCTCGGAACGCCAGCAGAAAAGCCAGCAGACATTTAAAAAGAGTTGCAGTATGACGCAAAAGCATCAGCAGTTACAAACAGAAAAATGAGTAATAAACTGGAATACACCCATCTCCAAAGAGGTGGGGGGAAAAAGTAGTGTTAAATTCTTGCAGGTGTATAACCAAAAGATTAAGAGCATAAAGGTGGAGGCTCCAGCTGACTAAGTGTTCAGGGCTTAATTCCCAAATACTGTTAAAGATTTTGTGTTGATTTGCCAGTGATCAGTGCAATTTGGGATTAAGCCGTTTGTTTAAACTAGTTATCTTTTGTAGCTCACGAATGAACAAAGTGCTGAGTCATGAACCTGTCAGAACCTCGCATTCACGTTAGCTAGCTGTAATGAAATTATGAAAAAAATAAAAATAAATGGATGGTTCAGAGGCAACTTGGAATTTGGATTTTTAAGCAGTTATTAAGGAAACACACTGACAACGTTATCAGATGTGTTTTCTTGCTGACCTGTGTTTCTGTGACTGGTTTTGAATGTGGATTTTTGTCAGGCAGCTGCTCTCTCCTCTTTCCTGTACTGCGTACCACCAGTGAGACTTTAAGTGGTATGCAGTATCAGATCGCACCATAAATTTGAAGTGCAGAAATGCCCTAGCTATATTAAATATAGGATATAAAATGAAAAAAGTGTCTGAATAATTTTTTTCCCCTCCTTGTATAAATGTTTAAGCAGTAGACTTTGTTTATGCTGCATGGTTAATTATATACCAATAAACAGGATTATGGACACTCAAGGCACATTTTCACAGGCCAGGTCTGATCCCACAGAAAAGCCCAGTTTAGCTCAAATTACTGAAAAAAAAAAAAAAAAGTCATGATCAAGGCCATAATACAAAGGTATCAGAATAACCAGTGTACTTCAGCCGACTGCATATGGTGTTTAGCAGTCAAAGAGTTCAGAGTTGTTGATCTGGCCTTCAGATTCCCCAGATCTCAATCCAATCCGTCCTGACTGGGGACGGTTCCACATGACCATAAAGATGGTCTTGGACTCGGCTGATGCAGACAGCTGTTCTCTGATGACGTGTGACTCCAGTCACTTAATAGTTCAGGACTGAAATTCCTACAAACAAAAAGTTTTGCATCCAATAACAAAAGTGGACTCCATATTAACTTTAACACCTCACCTGTTATACTGAACTTATACCCTCGTAACACTCAGTATGACTGCAGATCAATCCCTGCTATCCATTATCACTCAAATGAGGATGGGTTCCCTGTTGAGTCTGGTTCCTCTCAAGGTTTCTTCCTATTGTCATCTCAGGTAGTATTTCCCTTGCCACCATCACCCTTAAAATGGAAATCATTTCCATATTTTTTGGATTCTCTAATGACCATTATTGAAAGCGATATAAAATATTATAAAAATTTTACTGCAATGTCTGAGTGGAACTAAAAGGATGGTTATAAAAGTTAAAAGGTAAAAGTGAAGAACATGAAGGTTTTCTGGCAGCATCAGTTGGATCAGCCTATGACCTGATTATTTCCATTTTTCCATTCTCTATGAAATGCATTACCCTCAAAATTTTGAGGCTGAAACCTCATTCAAATATCAGTCATTAGGAAATCAATCATCAATTAAGTATAGCTGAAATTTTCCTACACGCTCTTCTTTATTGGCTTTCTTTCTTTATGTTTAGCTCTGTGCCTGTTGGTAACTGTTCAGGCCAAGAAATCTTAAAGAAACTTCAGTGAAATGGTCTAGTAAACTGTGCAAATTTGAATTAGTAGGATATCAAGGGCACACTTTTGTAATATTTAGTATATTTAATCAGGAAAGGTGTGAAATGCATTACTCAAAAAGCTGCTTCAAAAGTTATAATGCTAAATTTACCATGTAAAGTATTACCATGTAAAGGATGCACAGTAAAAAGTACTCATGTGGCTACCAACCCTACTGACCAAGAAAGCTAACGTTTAGGATAGTTTTATGTAGATTTGTCCTTGTGCTTGACTTTTACTTGAAACTTCTGCACTTGTGACTCATTTCTTTGCGTTTGCAGCGCCCTAATATCGTTCTTGTTTTAGTAGAGATCAAGAACAGCTGCAGTAATTATAAATTCTGTCCTGTTGCCCTTCCAGAAGTGTCAATCACAATGTGTTCATTTTAACACCCTTATTACTGTTTGTATACTATACCTTTATTTAATCCTTTATTATCTGCGTCTCCAACGCAAAAAAGAACAGGGTCCATTTTAAATGTCAAGATTTCTCCTCTTCACAGGCACCTCTAGTTTGTTTATTAAAGATCTAAATCTACATCTGGGATTCTGTTTAGCTGGATATGAATCGATCATTTCCAGACTTGGTTTTAAACGACCCGATAACTCCCTAACCTCATGTAGGCGTAAAACTGATGAGGTAATACTCTTGGTTCAGTCTCTAAGCCTCATTTTTTTGTATAGATTTAAAGTTAGATGATGGGATGCAATTTTCTAACAAGCTTCTCATTGATGATAAAAACAGGCTGATTTACTTTGGCTTTAATGTAATTCTGCCATGTTATTTTGGGGTGAGTGGTGGCTCACACAAGGCTCTGGGTTGCTTATCAGAGGGTGGGGATTCGAGCCCTGCCACCACCGGGGTCGCCACTGTTGGGTCCCGGAACTAAATAAATTCCATAAATTTAACTATTAAAACCTACTTTGGGTAAATTAGGTGGGTTGTGGTAAGAGCCGATGTGGTGACAACTAGAATAAATTGCAAATGAAAATGTAAACATGGGCATTCACATCACAACTTACATATATTTGTCTTGGAAATAAATTTCCATCATAATCAGAATCTAAAAGCATAATCAGGCTGATTTCCCCTCTATGTCTACATCCATGAGTTATTACAGTATTCTGTATTATTTTACATTTTAAAGTTATTAAACTGACCTAGATGGAATTTTACATGGAAATAGCAATGTAAATATTACCTATTACCAAACTGCAATCACACGATGATATTTTTATACAAGTGTATAAATCTTATTGGATTAGTCAGTGTATGCACATTAAAATTCAATGCCTGGCAAAAACACATTTTGTAATATTATAACCTGGAACTAAAATAGAACCTGGTCGAATGAGATATTTAGTTGAGGTAGGAAGTTTGTTTTTATACAACAGTATAAACACCATTCTAGTAGTAAAGCCTTAAACCACAATTAATTTTTGCCTTAATTTATTCATCAGGCTTTGTTACTCAGTTCAGGAAATAATTAGAAATAGAACTTCCTGTAATAAATTCTGTGATGCCTCACTGTGCTGACACTGTCTATCAGTCTAATCTAAGCACCTAATGGAAGATTTGCAAATGAGGCTAATTGACCACACTTTACTAAAAAAAAAAAAAAAAAAAAGTATATTTCCATAGGAACTTATCACATAGACTTACAGTATGATGGCCAAGAAACTATCAAAACAAGTCCAGGACAAAGATCTGGTAAAGCCTCAGTCAGACCTTGAGCACAGGGGTAAGCGTTATTAAATCCATTATTAAAACATGAAAATAGTAAACAATGAAAATATAAAATAATCTTCTCCTGTAGTTCTGCCTAGACAGAATCCACTACATGTCAGTGAATGGGTAAAGCAAGAAGTGCAGTAAAGAAAGTATTTCAAATAGGGTGAAAACTTACGTTGCTTTACATTGTACAGTGAAAGACAATATACCCATGTACACAGATTTGTATCTTTTCTAAATCATTACATTTGGACAAACTGTTTATTTTCCCAACTGGTGCTTATATCTCGTTTTATTCTTTCCTTCTCACCACATTCAACAACCTTTGCGCATGTTTTAATAGCTGGTCTGACAGCTGGTTTAACACTTTTAGCTTAGCTTACTGAAACACTGGACAAAACTCTTAAGATCTTTAGAAGTTGAAAATAAATTATTTCTTTAATAAAAACCTGTAGAACAAGGTAGTGTGTAGACTGCAATCAGAATCAACAAGCACAACAAGCATCCATTGAACTACAACTACAAACAGGGAGATATTTAAAGTGCAAGCATAAGTTGCATGCATGTGTACCTGAGTTAAAAAAAAAATAGTGTACATTTGCATTAGAAAAAGGAAAATGGTAAAGTGTAAAGGTAGTGATGCACAAGTTAAACAGGCTGTTGTTGCCCTCTACTGCAAATGGCTGGTACTATCATAAAAATTATCAAAAGAGCTTGATGTTTAATGTTAAAATATTGAACATATGATTAAATACTAGTCCACACTGACACGAAATAAATAAATATAACATCAACACAATAGCAAATGTCAACTATATCGTGGAGGTATAATGGCTTCCCAGTGATGTAAAATTATTATTGTTTTGTTTTCCGTCCAGTTACTTTTGAGGATCTGAAAATGCAAAAAAAAACTATGCAACTATGAAAAAAAATGGCTGCAATTCCCAAACGGATAATGCAAAATTAAATCTGAAAATGTACGATTTCCAACATACATCTTGACTGCTGGACATTTCAAATCCACTAGAGGCAAATTTTCAAAAATTGTGTCCTTGTCCAGATACTTATGGACCTGACATTCCATAATCCGAAGTTGTGATGTTGTTGCTCTCCCAATAACTTTACAGAAGTGTTTTATTCCCCTCATACCACAGCAATTTGCAAATAATTACAATTTGTAACAAAGAATTAAATGCAATACCTTTCACATTTAATCCTGTGGAAGATTTTCACTTATTTTACTGCAAGCTCCCTCACCAGCCTCAGTTCTTTTCTCTCTCTTGAAGTTAAAAGGACAAAAAAAAAAAATAATAATAATAATGATAAAAATTAAAAAAATTATCGTGACCACAAATTTTTTTTTTGCAGGAATTTGAGCAGCTGTTACAGAGTCCTGACACTGGAGTCTCCTCCCCTAAATGTAACATAGCCACCTTCTCACAGAAACCTTCACAACACCAACAATAACATGTTGTTCCTTTGTTAAAAAACAATCATCATATATGTTAATCAGCCAATACGTTTAAAATGATGATTTGCTCAAATGAATCTTGCAGCTGGCACTACTGTCCGAGCTGCTGTTACAGAAACTGAATCAACAGTGCTGTGGTACAATAAAGGATAAAAGCAGTCATGTAGTTTTGTCAAATCCTGTCAACGTAAGAGCAAACCTGGATGAGTTTATGTTGCAGAGTCGTCCGGTATAAGTTCAGTTTTAGTGTTGCATTTGCATGTTTTGCACAACGACGTCACTACACTTTACAATGCACGCTTACAGGTGTCAAATATCTACAGGTACTTCAGGCTGAGCCAAGCAGTGTGTTAGTCGCGTTAGCTCAAAAGCATTATCGCGCATAAGCGAGGATCGGGTGTTGTCCAATTTCCACAATGTTTCAGAGAAACTCTAGTTCCATGGCTAAGACTCTGTTTGAGAAATGGGTCAGGGGGAAAAAAGTTTTCTTATAAAAAAATAAATAAATAAAGTACAAATTAATGTAAAATTGCTAAATAAAAATCCGTTCTACTGTTTCCGTGAAATTTTATGTACTGTACAGATCAGCCATAACATTATGACCACCCGCCTAATATTAAGTAGGCCCCCTCTTTTGCTACCGTACAGACCAGGAACATCCCACAAGAGCTGAAGTTTTGGACTTGTTCTGACCCAGTTCTCTAGCCATCGCAATCTGGTCCCTGTCCAAAGTCACTCAAATCCTTATGCTTGCCCATTTTTTTCTGCTTCCAACACATCAATTTTAGAAACAAACAAAAAAAAAGGTTCACTAGTTTCTAATATATCCCACCCACTTCCAGCCGCCATTGTAACGCAACTGAAAATACAGCTCCCGTGCGAAGGGCCAAACTGTAATGACTAGACAACCAAAAGGTTAATGCTGGTTGTTACAGGACGGTGTCAGAACACACAGTGCATCACTGTTCTGGTGGCAAAACTCAACTTAAATCTACTCAATATTAGGCAGATGCTCATAATGTTATGGCTGATCGGTGTAGAGTCTGAAAGTTCCAGACACTGGGAATAAAAATAAATAAATAAATCCATGTTTTCTCTTTCAGACACTAGACAGTAGGTTCTTCTTGATCTGTAAAAATAAACTAGAAACTAATCAGGTTAAGTAGTGTTTAAACATGTCTGCAGTGATAAAGGAACATTGTTCATGTCAGTCACGTTTAATTAACGCTGTGACGTTTCAGGTGTGAGTGAGAGAGCGTTAATGGAGACTTTTTGGGGCATCCTGTATTAGGGATTAAACCCGTATTAAACCTCACAACCTCCAATAAAATTTGTTAAGTTCATTTGTTTACGCTAAAAGCTAATCAGATACCTTTCTGGACCTAGAATTTGATCAGGAAGGTCAAGCCTACATGTTTAATTTTATTTGTTGGCAAGTACATTTCACATTATCAAGGCTAATAATGTATTCATATTAAGTGTTAATTAGCACAAATGCAATAAAGCTACAGAACCTTCTTTGTTTTTTTTCTTGCAATGCCTTTCTTTCAGTTCAAAATTATCTTTTGATCTACTGATAAGAATCTTCTTCTTCTGTTTTTTTTTATATTATTATTCCTTTTTTGCACTTTTCCTACTCCTGGTTGAACGTAAGCAGTAATTAGTGAACTCAATAAACCTGCTAGCACATAACACAGTTTGACGAATTCATTCATCCCAGTCTTCTTTCTGGAACAGACTCTCACTCTCCTTCATTCTGCTCCTTTGTTACTCTCACCCACTTTGCAGTTAGTTATTTGTCTCGAAAAACATGAAGTCCTGTAAAGAGAATAATCAGAATATTTATTACATAATAAAAAGGATATTCAGCAAAAAAGATCCAATTATACATATTTAAATACAGTTGATTTAAACACAAGAAAATTAAAATAAAATGATCCATTTGACATTTCTACTGAATATTTGAAAAAAAAAAAAAATCATGTTTAGCATTTATCACCATTAAAAGGATTCAAGTATTGTATAGTATCTGTACAGTGAAACCTCGGATTGTGAGTAACGCGGTTTGCGAGTGTTCCGCAAGACGAGCAAAGATTTTTAATAAACTTTGACTTGGAAAACGAACAAGTCTTGGTTTACGAGTACCGAGTATCATGTATCACGCAGGAGCTTCTTGTTTTGACGCCGAGCGTCACGTGATCACAACTGAACCAATGTTTTTCTCTCTCTTGTGCTGCGGAATTGTGGGTAATCATCTCCCCTGCTGGGTCTTAGTGCTCGTCTCTTACTGGT
>JAQMYJ010000033.1:32325893-32340379 GCA_030014305.1 Clarias laeviceps | reverse complement strand
TTCTCTCTGCTCTACAAAGAAACACTGCTCTGTCGCAATTCTTTTCAAAGGTAAAGTGCAGGTTAATTTGTTTTATTTTTACTTTACAACAGTGATTCCGTTAGTGTGTCGCTCAATCGAGTGTAATTAGAGAGATTTCTTGTTTATTTTTCCGATAAAACAGTGTTTCTGTTGTGTGCGCTTGTGTGAAAAGAGTGGAGGAAGTGTAACTGCATAAGACGAGAAGGAAGAGGGGGGAGCCTACTTTAGATTCACACACACACACACACACACACACAGTACACACATACACACAGTGCCTGCGCGCACAAACGGAAAACTTATCTGTTGGGATTTATTTTTACTTTTTTTAAAGGTAAAGTGCAGGTTAATTAATTTTATTTTTACTTAATATTTTGTTTTAATTATTTTTATGTATATATTTTTTGGGGCTGTGGAACGAATAATTTGAGTTTCCATTATTTCTTATGGGAAAATTTTATTTGATTTACGAGTGTTTTGGAATACGAGCCACCTCTGGAACAAATTATGCTCGTAATCCAAGGTTCCACTGTGTATAAATACATACTGCCTGGCCCAAAAAGTTGCACTTTAAGATTTCATTCAGTCAACTTTAATTGCAAGTTTGATTACAGCACACATGTGGTGGCCAGCAGTTCATGTGTAAAAATTATTCCTCATGCTCCCAAAATCACTTTCACAATTTGAGTCCTGGAATATGACCATACCATCAGGGAAGAAAAAACACCATAGATGTGATAACCTGGTCATTCAGAACATTCAGGTCGTCAGCTGACTTCATTTTATTGCCACATAACGTTGCTGAGTCTCGACCTGATCAACTGGAGCAAACCCAGATCATGACACTGTCTCCAGAGGTTTGTATAGTGGACACTATGCATGATGAAGCCTTTTTTCTTCTAATGAGTCTCACTACCAATTGGTTTTCTTATGCCCACACAACTGTTTAGTCCCAATTCTCACATTGTGTGTTTATATAGAAATGCTTGTACTTTTACTATTAAACACACAGCTATGATTTTTATTATTGATTTATTTTACCATGCAACTTCAATTGTTTAAGTGATTTCCATTCCTGATTTTATTTTTCTGATCATATTTCTTAAGTTGATGGTTCAGCACTATCAAAGCTTCCAGTTTTTCATTAAGATATTGAAGGATTCTTAATCCAGTAATTCCAAATCTGTCTGTTTTCTTTGCTTGATGCAGCCCAATAATGTGTCTCTTTTGAAATGCCGAATTCAAGCAGAGTAATTTTATGGTATACAAGTAAAATAATTTGATTAGAAATATGATTGGATAATTATTGATTGTAAATGTTTTTAAGTATAAACAGCCATTACTTTAGCCTAATTTATCAATCAATCATTATTTTTCCCCTGTCCTTTTCCCTTGCTCAGATACCCAAAAAGGTAATATGATTTTTTTTTTTAAATAAAACAAATGTACATCAGAGAGAAGGAATAACCATAATTACTAGGGTTAATTTTGAACAACTTCTTCTCAAATCAGCCGAAAAGGTAGAAAATGTGTCCTGCACATTCAACTGTGGTTTACTGCTTTATTAAAACTGCTGTTTCTTGTGCTCAAGTGATTTTTTTTTCTTCACTTTCTTACTTACAAGTCACTTCTAGGATTAAGTTTAACTGCTAAACACCACAAGATTGAAGTCTTATATTTTTACTACTTAGAGTAAGAGTTAATGTCTACATCTTTGTGGGGTGTAAAGACATGAGAGGAGATAAGTCCATTCACAGGGTCCAAATCTGAGCGAGACTGATCCATGTGGTTTATGTTCATACAGCACAACCAAGAACAAAGAGCAAAGATCATACTTATGTTAGGGAACTCCGGTTTCCTCCCACAGTCCAAAGGCAGATAGGCTAACTGCCGTTCCCATAGCGTGTGTATGAGCATGCAAGTGTGTGTATGCATGTGTGTGTTTGCCCTGCGATAAATTGGCACCCCGTCCATGGTGTACCCCGCCTCGCCCCCTGGGATAGGCTCCAGGCCCCCTGTGACCCTGTATACAGGATAAAGCTAGTTTTGCTAGTTAAAAATTTTACATTTTGCTTATTGTGTCCAACTATCCAGAAGACACAGCATTTCTGCACGTTTAATTCACTTTCTGCAGCTGAGTCGATTCTGAGTCAAATCACTGTGATCAAAGCATGATAAAGATCAAGGCCACCCGCTCTCACCCCAACTTTTAAGTAAATATCTGCGCCAAGGGGCATATTAAAATAAGTGGAGATAATGAATGTCTTGAAGCACTTCAAGCCCAAACCTGATTTATGGGCTACTGTAGTTAAAATGTGCTGGAGGACGTGCTAAGCTCAGCATGGGACTGGACAAGAGAGCCTTAATACTGTACTCACAATGAGGAAGCAGAGTCCAATCATCACCGCTTTCATCCGGACGTCGAGGTCCATGGGGAACTGGATTCCAAAGTTATCGGTGTCTGTAAAGACCTCCCGGAGGAGCCCTGACCACTGTTTACTGATTCTCCCGATGCTCACTTCATCCATGGTCAAAATCTGACATGAGGACATGAACACAACACAAACGTGATTTTTATTAGTGAAAATGTTTCACTTGTTTCACTAGTCTGCATGCAGTTGAGGAATTCTGTATATAGGGCTTGATATAGGAATTCTGTATATTTAAAAATGTTATATGATAAAATAAAGACTCCTTAAAAATATGAAGCATATTCCATCTTGCTGTTCAGATGGATTCAACAGGAAAAAAAAATTAAATTAATTCTACAGTGGCCATGTTTTATATGCCTGTCTAGCTTTCCTTCATCTGAGATTCGAAAAATGCAGCTCAGATGAGAAACGAAAAGGTCAGGATTATACTGTACTAATGATCTCTGATGGTTGCTGTTAATCCCAGCTTTACTTATAATTAACGATCACAATGATTTCCCAGTGTGTAACCTTATTTCTCTTTATTAATTTCTCTATAATATATATATTTTTTTAAAGAAAGAAAAACCTGTAAATTTTACACATTATATTTTCAAACCTCATTTAATTTCCCCTGAAAGTACTGTATTGGTATTGTATTGGTTAGATGAGAAAATGTAGCACTGGGCAGCTTGAATTTGGAGTCTGTGTGAGTAACAAGGCACCAAGGAACCACAGCAATCATGCTGAAAATGCCTGCACACGCTAAACTTGGCTAAAAACATATAGTTGCTACAGAATTTTATGATTTTTTTTTTAATGATTGTATTTTTACCACTCACAGTAAAGCTCTGTCTGCCCTCTTTCACATACATGACCTTACAGATGCCCATGATTGGCTAGTTGCACTGGGATTGACAGGGGAGAGATGGTATGCCCCTCCCACCAATACAATACAGCCTATTTTCCCCCCAGATGCCAATCATGGATAAGTCTGTGTGGGACAGATTCAAATCACACATTTGGGTTTGATTGCCACCCAATGCTCAAACCCCATTCGCTGGCATCCAGCCCTCCGTGACGAAACCTGCAACAACTAATAAAACAGTTGTGTGCGGATCGCATGGTCTGCTGTAGCGACTCCTCGATGGGAGCAGCCAAAACACCGACATTCAGGCTCAAGTCAAAATGTGATCTTGCACATGTGCTATTAAGATTATAAGACTGTATTTTGCCAAACGTACTGTATTCACTCACCTGCTTTCACATGCATACAGTATATGAACTTGAGTAACATCCAAACCTTAATCCATAGGGTTTAATATGATGTTTAATATGTGTGTTCATCCCCCCACCCTTTGCAGCCATAACTGCTTCAACTCTTCTGTGAAGGCTTTCCACAAGGTTTAGGAGTGTGTTTATGGGAATTTTTCTCCCAGAAGTGCATTTGTGAGGTCAGACACTGATGTTGGACGAGAAGCCCTGGCTCACAGTCTCCGCTCTAATTCAGCAGAAAGGTGTTCTATGGGGTTGAGGTCAGGACTCTGTGCAGGCCAGTCAAGTTCTTCCACACCAAACTCATTCATCCATGTCTTTATGGACCTTGCTTTGTACACTGGTGCTCAGTCATGTTGGAACAGGAAGAGGCCGTCACCAAACATCCCATGGGATGCATGCAATTGTCCAAAATGTCTTGACTTGCTGAAGCATTAGAAATTCGTTTCACTGGAACTAAGGAGATGAGACCAACTCCTGAAAACATCCCCCCACCCACCAAACTTTACACATTTGGCACATTGCAGCCAGACAAGCATGCATAGGTGCTTGATTTTATCACCTGTAAACATGGAAGTGTTTGGAAAACCTTAAGTCAATGATTTGGATGGGTGAGCGAATAACTTTGGCAATATAGTGTATTTTCTTCTATTATTATTATTATTATTATTATTAGTTGTTATTGCTATAGTAGCAGAATTAGTAGGGCACTTTTTAAAAAGTGTCTGCTTTGCCTGCAAGTGCTTTATGGGGTTTAATACAGGGAAAAAAAACATGCAAAATCAAACAAACACAAATACTGAAAATACTCTACTAGCTGACCTAATATTTGTTTTTTTTGTTTTGATGCTATTCTTACAATACATCTATCTGTACTAGTGTGAAGATGAATACCTCCCGAAATACTCGGGTAAATTACTCTGGATATGAACATTCGGTTAATGCTGTAAATGTAAAGCTCTTCAGTAAAGAAATAAGGAGTGCTATTGGCTCCCTCTTGTGGAGAACTGTTTGTTTTGACAGACGTGTGAGTGACAGGCTCTTCCATATACTGTATAAACTGCAACATTCAGTAACCCCTTAAGGCTTAAAACATCTCACTGCAGTGTCTGAGTGATGAGGAGAGATTGAGGCAGAGCCGTGGTACCTCAAAGTCGACATCTGGAAGACAGCTCCAGCCACAGAAGGGTCCCTGAAGCTTGAGGACAGGCTCCTTGTGCTCATTCTGGATGGTGAACTTGGGAAGGAAAGGATGCCACTCTTGGACCACATAACCCACAATGTTGCCTGGTGGAGACTGGATCTCAAGCTGACAGATAGAGTGAGAGAGAGAGAGAGAGAGAGAGAGAGAGAGAGATTTAAAACCCAACTGAAAGACTTTTTGGAAATTTGGAAAATCGTCCACTTTGTCTGGATTTCCATTCAGCAAAAGTGGAGCCTGCCAAAACATCAGGGTGAGCTGGGATTGTTCATTCGCCTGCCAAGCCCAGGAACATCAATACCGATCCATACTCATGTCTTTGCCTGGATAGAAACATCATGGGTGATAAAACAAGATCTTGGCTCACAACGTTAGAGCGGCTTCTGTTATATCGTTTGAGCATCGCTATCCGTTGTGAACATGGTATTCTGTTCAGAGTGACTTGGACTCCTGTTCACTCGATTCTGCAGTGAAGTTACAGCACAAAATCACTGTCGCAGAACCACGAAACATCTGCAAATCAATTTCATGTAGAAATCATTCAAGAACAAACACCTTGTTGATACAAGAAGGTTTTTCTAAAGAAGGACAAAATTTATTTAAGTAATGTGAATTAATGTAAGAGGAATACAACACTGTACGCAGTACTGTTAGAGCAAAATAATCAAACGCTAATTCATTACTTTGCTGTTAAAATTTTTTCTAAAACAGCACACTCCTTAAACAACAGGTGACTGAGTCAGAAAATAACTGGAGATCCGTAGCATTAGATTTTTTGCAACCAAAAAAAAAAAAAAAAAAAAACAGTCTGTAGATTTTTTTTTTTTTTAAATGCAAGCAGATGTTGAAGCAATGTTTTGGGTCTCCGGTAGTGAAGGCGTACCAATGAGATACTATATATTTGTAATATAATATAAGACACTTACGTGCACTGCTCAGTGCACTCACCTCTTGCAGACAGCACGGGAAGAAGCAGGACATGCACTTGAGGGGTCGGTTGACTGTAATCACCTCCTGGCCGAAGTTATCCAGGATGCGGATGGTGAAGGATCGCAGAGGGCCACAGCACTGCCGCGTTAGACAGTCGTTCTCCTCTACTGCGTAGAACACGTTCTGGCCCAACGAGTTCTTTATCTCGTACTTGTTATTGCTCTCGAAGCCGACCAGAGCTACAAACACAAATTCACACAAATGCATGCTGGGCAAATGCTGAACCAAATTTAAACAGCGGTCTGAATGAGGTGTGACGGTGGTCAGAAAACTATGACGACTGACTGATTATTTCGTCTAAAGAAAGCAATCCTCGGAGACCATAATCCTTAAACTGAAGGAACTCCAGATTAAGTTCTGCCTTTATTCGTCACATAGACATTACTACACAGTTAAATATTCCAGCTTTTTGTTGGTGACCTGGGGTCAGGGTGCAGGGTCAGCCATTATATGACCCCGCTGGAGCAGACAGCATTAAGGGCCTTTCTCAAGGGCCCTAACAGGGGCAACCTGGCAGAGCTGGGGCTCGAACCGTCAACCTTCTGATCAGATACTCACAGTGGCCACTCTGCATGATGGGTGCATCGCTTTCTCGGTGCATTCTTACCCTGACACGCCCATCACTCTGGAATAAGCTCAGTCTGGTCTCATCAGGTCACATGACCTTTTTCCATCGCTCCAAAGTCCAATCTTTATGCTCCCTAGCAAACTGAAGCCTTTTTCTCTGACAAGTCTCACCAACAAGTCGACCACACAGCTATTCAGTCTCAATCCTGTGAGTTCTCATCACATTGTGTGCATTTGTAAATGCTCTTACCTTCATAAGAGATGCTCATTTTAAGAAATCAGCAGTTTGAAGTATAATATTCAGTAAATTGTTGCCAAACTGTGGAGGCTTAAATGTTGCTTTAATGAGTTATAAATATATATACTGTATAAAGCTCAAGTTCAAATAATGATATAGGCTACTATGAATACTGAGATACCATGTGATGTAAAAAAAGGAATCTTGAAATAACGTACCGTTATGTTGAAATGATAATGTAGCACATCTGCCCTTATTTTTACCCACACTTTATTCTTCATGCCCACATTTCCACCATACGTGTCTTACATAAAACAAAAAGAAAAGAAAATAAGGCCGTGTTTTTAAGGGCTCGAGGACTTCCTTCGTGTCAGCTTAGAGTGAGTCATGAGACCTGGTAAGAAGGAGTATGTGACTGTTCTTCATCAACAGCTCCTCTTACTTAGCAACATGCTGCCTTTACGATCGCCCTTCACCAGCTTTCCTCTCTGCAGCACCCACTTAGAGAAATCTGATTAATTGTCCGTAGACAGACTGTAATGCTTTACATGCCTGAAAAATGAAATGTCAGAAACCTTAGTTTATACAGGCTTACTGTACCCGTTTACCTTTGTTAAATTCAGAACCAAGCCAGTATATATCCTAAAAAAAAATAAAAATTTTAGATTGAACTTATTTTAATCATTTATTGTGATCCCAGTCTAATTATAAACTTGGTTAAACTACGTAGTTATTTAGAACAGGTAGAAATGGCAATTTAAAACCAGTGTTTGTGCAACTGCGCTGGGATTCATCTTTAATAATACAGACAGGGCAGGCCACCATGCCAAAGGGGGACTATCCTGCCATATACTGGAACAGAATGGCGGCATGGTGGTGTAGTGGTTAGCACTGTAGCCTCGCACCTCCAGGGATGAGGGTTTGATTCCCACCTTGGCTCTGTGTGCATGGAGTTTGCATATTATATTATACATACAGAATAAGCTGTATTGAAGATGAATGAATGAATGAATACTGTAACAGTCAGACATTTAGTAATGGACACTACCTACACTGTAATACCAAATAATGTCACAAGGTGGCACATGTTTTTTGATGTGGGAGACTAGAGCTGAATATGTGAGTCATATACGATCGCTAATTTGCCACTCTGATCAGCTATTGTACCTCACTGACCTTATTCTCCCCAGTAACAGAGCAGGGTACGGTTCATAAATTCCACCGTTCATGTTCAGACACACACACACACACACACACACACACAGTTTTGCTGCACGAAAAAATGAAAAAAGAAGCAGGTGTGACAAAGTCGTCAGAAGTATTGTGGCTGGTTCCACATGATGTTCAGTAAAAAACTAAGCAGCTCATTGTGAAGCTACACAAATTGTACCTGAGACAACATTTTAAGCAACATGTCAACACATCAATTATTTAATTTGTCTGCATTAATTTTTTTTACTGAACTTTACAGCATTTTTATGTAGAAATACATCCTTGCTCTACAGAAGTGATTCCCATGTACCTTTTGTACAACACTGTATAAAGAAAAATGAAAGTAGTGTCGTGAAGAACTGGGGGAATTTCAGAGTTTCTAGGGGGAAACTCTGAAATGTATGTTTTACTTTTCCTGTTTTTTTGTTTTTTTTGGGTAATTATTATATTGCAAATTTTAAGCTCTGCCCACTTTACAATTATATTATATGCACATCTCTGAAAAGCCTGTTGCCTAATATAAATATGCATTATTGCATCATTATGAAGTGCACATCATCTAATCGTGGAAATAGATCAGAATAAAATACAATCAAAACCAAAAGTCTTTGGCCTGCATTTTCGAAAAATGCACATTACACCCATAATGTTCACTCCTATCCAAAAACGTTAATTATTGTTGGATTTACATAACATTTTTATATGCTGAAAGAAAAGAAACTTCTCTATAATCTCTATACTGTAGTTAAATTTATTTTATTTCCAACAATAACAAATCTTATTTAAGTATTAAAATGATTTAGTAAATGACAACTCATTTGCATATATTTATCTGCGATGGATGGGTTTTATTAAATCCTAGACAATAGCAAAGATGGTATATCAACTACGTAAACATGCAGCGCACGTCATACACATATACACAGCCCAACACTCATAATTCAAAACTAGCAGCGAGAGTGTTAACTGTGCGATGAGCCAAGTAGACCAGAGGATCACACCTGAGAGTTGAACATGTCTCTAGAGTTCCACTAGCTCAGGGTGGAAAGAGAGGAGACATGATAATTTGACAAGCCAACAGGCTCCTGAGATTTTACATAGACAAAAAGGACGTAGCCATGAAACCTGGATATCAAGGGCAGACACCATTAGACATTTGGGAATCATTACAAGACTGATTGAGCTTACCCTCTATCAGCTCCACCTTCTGTTTAATCAGCAGCTGATCGATCTGCATTAGCAAGAACAGAAACAAAGATCATGTTTTGTCGAATGCTCCTATACCTGTACAATATGCAATGAAATATGCAATGAACATGAGTGAGGGGTGCCAGAATATTTAGATTTACTCACCACAATTCACTCAGGTTACATTTCTTATGCAAATGCACACATGACATGAACATATCCTGTTGGTTCTCACCTGTGTCAGGTACTCAAGTCCAGGAGGGTAACTGGGCAGCCCAGGGTTGGGCATCATGTACATTTGCTCCATGTTGGTCTCCTGAGAAAAGGAATCAGGTCAAAGTTGATCAGTAATAATGGAAGCCTTGACACATATGATATGCTGGATTCCCTAGGATAGATTCCAAAACAGGCAATGTCTCACATGATCATGGTGGCCATCAAGAATGCTTAACCTACACAATCTAAGAAGTCCTCAGTGGGCATTGCTTAGCCTTAACTCACATCCAGAAATGATATCCCTTTAGAAAAGCACTTAGGCTATTGGCCAGCTGAAGCAGTGCATTAGACACTAAATGTTACCCATCGTCATGAATAATGTCGAACCATTCATGTGTAATGGGTTAGAAAATTGGCCTGCATCAAACGGACCAAAATGCTTTTACTTTATCAGTAAACACCACTGAAAGGGATTTATTAGGTTTAATAGATATTCATCAAGAAACTCTTTACAGAAACCCTGAAGCACAAAAAAGAATGAGCTAATTTAAAATAACAGGTCAAGTCAAAATAGCAGCAAATCTTTAAAAACCTTTTTTTTTTTAAACAGCTCAGGGCTTCTATATATCTATTATCGTTAGCAGGGAATTAATAATAATAACAACAACAATGCATTTTATTTATATAGGCGCTTTTCTGGTCACCCAAGGTCACCTTCCAGATCAAACAAGATAAATTAAACACGATAGCATTGATAAAGATAACGTTAAGTAGTAAGAGAAGATTAAAATAAAAATTTAATGAAAAGAGATAGTGTCATAATTTAAGACATTTAAAAACAAATGACAATTCAGAAGGAGGTTTAAATGGAGATTTGGAATTAAAATCACAATAATCTTTTACAAGCCATACACTGTTCAGCCACAAGCTACATATCATAAGTGGTTTAGAAAATAGCCAAACTAAACCTTGAGAGCAACACAGATAAGGGAAAGTGTGATACAGTTTGTACTGCCAACAACTGGGACAGAAAGTAAGAAATTCCAGTAAATAGCTGTTTTATGTGACTGGTTCCAAGGTCAAACAATTAAGAGAGATCAAAACATTAGGTGTGACCAAATCAACTACTTGCATCTAAACTGGGATCAACTTCTGTTCTTCGGTACACTTGCCTCCACATTTAATTAGATTTGCTTGCTTTGATTAGATTTCTTTCAGCGGACTGGGAATGGTCCAAGAGTGTGGAACGATTGATCAAAATAAACCTTTGGGCTCAAGTGTTCTTAGAAACGACCCCAGAAGCCTATCGCGAAGGTGCCCTTAAAGAGTAGAAACACATTGGTGAACTCAGTGACAGCAAAGGGCCTGGAAGACCACAGAAAGAGTATGTTGTAACTGACTGAAAAAAATTCTTAGATGAAGTGAAAACTGTTGGTCAGATCAAGACATCCTGTAGATGTAGGTGTATCTGTGTCAAAGTCAACAATTAAGAGAAGACTCCACCACAAGGAAAGAAACCACTAATGAGTGTCAAAACGATAAGATCACAATGGATTTTACTAAAAACATCTGAATAAAAAGATGTTCAGGTTTGAAACACTATTACAGATGAGACGAAGATATACAAGAAAAATGATTGGAGGAGGAGGGTATGGCAAAGGTAGAAAGTAAGGTGTTCATAATCTAAAGTGTGTGCATGTAGGCCTGCCACTGGATACTGGGCCACTTGTGTTTAATGTTGGTACAACTGCTGAAGTGTGTATAGAGCAATGAGAAATCCAATCTAACAACTTGGCCAATAATGGGTTAAAAGTACCCTCTACTTAACGTTCAATTGTTGGCAAGGGTTTGCCAAAAATTGGCCAAAGCAAAGTAAGGGGCTTATTCCACATTCCCAAACTGGCACCAAATTGTCCAGAATTAAAATTCTTTACAATTCTTCTTCGTTTGACTTACATGGCGTCACATGCTACTCACTCACGTGGCTTTACATGCCTTCATCTTCTACAAATTGGCTACATCATGACTTTAAGAACTGCTACTATCCCTCCTAGTCCAATTACAATTTGGTAAGACTTGCAGCATTTCCAAATTTTCACAGATTTCCCTTTATGTTTTGTCAGCTCACCAGTGACCAACAACCTAGAAACCTGGGATTTGGATACATTCTTATTAACGTTTAAATTCAAATGGTGCAAATTGTCAGGGTATTTATCACACCATGCGAACAATCTGGTGCCCACCTTCAAATCGCTTCATCTTCCAATTTTAAGCACACCACACTACACTGCTGGTGAAAAATAAATCAATTCTATCACACGTCAGTTTGAAATACAGACACCCAGGCTAGTTAGTTAATAGTGCATTGGTTGGAAATTGCTCCATTATTGAATAAATGGAGGCACATGTGGTGTTTGTAGTAGCAGTGAAGCGGTTTTTAGCAGAACCGTAGAAATTCTCAATTATTTCAAAGTTAAAATTGTGAGAGTTCAGGATGTTTTGGAGCAAATTGTATGAGGTGGTATCAAAAAGTTTCGAGATTAGCTGTTTACAAGAAAGTACTTTAATATGTATTACTTTATTACTGGCAGGTAGGATGGGTGTCGTTCTCCGACAATCATCATGAACAAGTTGTCGAATGTTTTTGACATTTTCGGGGGCTGAGCTCGTTGAAGGTCTTTCGTTGTCTTCCAGTGATGTTCTTCCCCTCTTGAAGCGTGTGTGCTACTCAAACCACCTTAAACTACTCATTGCACCATCACCGAAAATCTGCTGAATCATACCAAACGTCTTTGTGTTAGTTTCATGCAGACTTTCACGTTCACTTAGTTCTAACTCACATGGTCAGAATAACACCAGTTGCAAAGTCTTGAAACGTTTTAATGCCATCTTGTATTTAAATTTTATTTGGCCTACAGTGTTACCTCAGCATATGAACGCCTGAAACTGAATTTTTGCAAGGAATTTGCTTCAGCATATCATGCATTCTCGGGATACGAGCGAACAAACTGAACTCCAGCACGTACGTCCGGAAAGACAAGCAAAGTGAGTTTACATGGTTTTTGGGGTTTTTTTTGCACTTTGTGAAGACGCAGCACCATGAGTCCCAAGAATGTAAGCAAGGACGGGAGCAAGAAGAAAAGGGAGCCGCTTTCAGTTTGGTTTTTAAAGCAGCCGGTGCCAAGAGGAATCATAATTTAAGGAGAAGTGAGATTTAAATGTCTATTTATTTCATATTTACATGTCTTGACTGATTTTATATGTAAATAAAAAATATGATTATAGTGTCGGAAATTGGTAATATTTTTGGGTGACTGAAACGGATTATCTGCATTTACGATAATTTCAATGGGAAAATGCGTTTCGCAATACGAAATTTCGACCTTAAGAACGGATTAAATTCGAATAACTTACAAACTACTACAACATTCTTTTCTTCCTTTCTTTTTCTCTATAACAACCAATATTTCTTTTATTTTGTTTTGACCAATGCAATTTCTTCTGGACCGTGGCGTCGCGTGCCGTACCGAACTGACTAACCTCCGCATGATCTTCCTAAGATTTCCTTCAAACTCAAAATAATGTGATTTAAATGTAAGAATGTGGAATAAAAGCTGTAAAGTGTGACAACATCCTTGGCTCTCCCACTTTTGTATCCAATTCATTTGAATCCCTCCCACACCCCCCACCCCCGCTTCATCGATCTGTTCTTTATAGCACAGGGTGATATCGCACTGTAATGACTAACAGCGCCGTACTGTGGAACCTCCGGGATAAAACCCACCCCGATCATTTCACACCAACAGCATAGGAATAGACTCAGTCCTACATATAATCACACAGATACAGAGTGCTTACTGTTACACATATTCCAGATTATTTCGGTGTGGATTACTGAAGAACAGATCAATAGATAAATGTGTTTCATTTCAGAACGGAAACATCAAAGCATAAACATATCCTGTGCGCTTACCGTTTATTGTAGGCGTCACCAAACCCAGTAATCCGGCCGGACTCACCCCCTGACCATGATTTACTTGGTTTACTTTAAATAACAACCTGTGTAAAAACAACAACAATCACACAACTGGTGTAAAACCCCTTGTTGTACGGTTATTAAATGAAGTTAATACGTAAATCCTTTTCACAGCCGCTTTAAAAGAAACGGAACGGATCAAGTGCGCTGGACTCCCATGTATAAACCCACGCATTTGATTGGCTCTTGGAACAGATCAGTGTGTCTCTTTAGAGGGAGTCGACTCTTAGATGGATGGATTGATTCAGTGAGTCGGTTCATTTAGGGGTCCGCTGAGTCGCGTCCATGCGATTTAATTTCACTTATTTTATTTATTTTTCTGTCTCCACAAGTCTAATAAAGTAAATGCCCCATACATATATATATATAATTTCTGTTTATTTTTTTAAAATAAATTATAGTCGTGAATAAGAATTATATTGCTTTGTATATACTACAGGTGGCACTGTGGTATAATGGTCAGCTCTGTATGAAGGTAAAACAGTAGCAAAACCCGAGAGCTTGCAAATTTGAATGTGAGAACTTGTAAAACAAATACAAATATTAATTTTACAAGTTCTCACATTCAAATTTGCAAGCTCTCGGGTTTTGTACTGTTTTACCTTCATACCAGGCCCCCCGCGAACCTGTATACAGGATAAAACAGTATAGACAATGAATGAATGGATCATCAGTATCCACATGAAAATGGACAAAACACTACCAGGAGCATGCCAAGCCAACAGGTGGAGACAATCATAGCTATAAAACCATGCAGGCCAATCAGAAGCCTGAAAAAATATTTATTGGATATTATTTTAAATATAGTATTATTGGTTACAGTATGTCTGAGACTGATATCACACACAGGAGATAAAGTGGTGGACCTGTCACAATTTAACAGGAGTATCTGTTTACTGTATACACCATTTTATATATTTGTATTTGTTTGTATACAAACATATATATTTATATTTATACACTACTGTTCAAAAGTTTGGGGTCACTTTCTAACTCCATGATCATTCCTGAATTTTATTTCTTTCTACATTGTAAAGGAATGCTGAAGGCGTCTCAAAAATGCATTAATCTCCTTTGAACAGTTGATATTGAGATGTTTCTGCTACTTCTGCTCTGTAAAGACTTCATAAC
>JAQMYJ010000033.1:32314161-32324997 GCA_030014305.1 Clarias laeviceps | reverse complement strand
TAATGTTTATCAGTACATTACAGAAAATAATGAACTTTATCACAATATGCTAATTTTTTGAGAAGGACCAGTATACACATGCTCAGGAAGTATTGTTATGTTTCACAATTGTAAAATTTATGAATAAAAACCAATCAATCTAAAAATAAATAAATAAATGAACAGGCCATGCATTGAAACAATAGAAATATCTCATCAAAATCGTTTGCTTAAAAAAAAAAAAAATTTGCATTGAAAATTACTTAAGCATTTTTGTTCTTTTAAATACAAATTGTATGTTGTTATATATTATATGTGTGAGGGGGTATCAAAAAGTTTTGAGATTCGCACACCACAGATCCAGTCGCCTTTGCCGTACGTCCTCCCTCAGATGCCATAAAAGTAGGATTCACTATTGATGGTTTGGCCCCGGGGATGAATTCTCAATGCACAAGGCTGTGAATGTCGAAAAAAAGAAGATGAGCATGCACTTGGTCGAGCTGCGGACTTGCCTTGCATTTTTCGGTCATAGAGGTTATGGGCTCTTCCACTGTGAAGACTGTTACTTCGTCTCAGAGTCATACACGTACACCCAAGTTTCATCACCTGTAATGATCCTCAACATAATGAGTTCTTGGCAGACGCTATGTTCCTCCTGCTCCAGGGTCAGCAGCTTGGCAGATGTTCAAATCACACGTGAGAATTGACTGGGCTACTCTGTTTGACACAGTGACAATGGTTTTGACATTTTGGGGGTTGAGTTTGTTGAAGCTCTTCCTGATCTCCCGTCGTCTTCCAGTAATGTTCTTCTGCTCTTGAAGAAAACAGAACCTTGACTTGCCGAACTAAAACTTGCCGAACCATGTCTGTGCAGCCATAATGCTGCCATCTGACAAAACTAGTCTTGAAACTTTGAAACCACCTCATATATGTCTATGTACATATAAGAAGTTATGGATTATGCATTTTGCCAATTGATGTACTTACTGATTAGTGCTACTCTCATTGAAGAATATGAGTTGGACAATCCACATAAGGGATGATGGCATTGGCGCTGTTATCAGTTTGCAAATTTGAGGAACGCCTATGACGGAACCACCTGTGCAATTTATTTATTTATTTATTTATTTACTTACTTACTTATGTACTTACAACACAATACTCTTAGCCACACATTTTAAACCATATATTTAAGTAACACAGCAACTAAGCAACTAAAAACAGGGAAACCCACAGTGTTGTTTAGCAGGGCTTCTCAAAGTCTGGACTCCTGTTCAGATCTGGACTACAGGGCAAATTAATCTGGACCCAGCCCACACCTCAAATTAGCAATGCAATAAAACAAGGTAATACAATGTATGTTTCCTACCTTGAAATAAAAACTTGTTAGATTTCTCATTAAATTGTTAGTTTTGCAGTCTCTGTGGAGATTGTTACAGTGATCCTGGCCAGAGATTAAAGCTAAACCTAATCCCTTTCCCTTCAATGTAATGTAATAGTTTGCCTGTTGTCATGGCAACGGTGACAAAAATGCAAAACTTTGTGTCTTGTCAGCGCACTGTATGTTACATCACCTATGCGGTGAAGATGTCACGATCCAAAGATGAGGTCAGTGTGTCCGTTTGACAACCACACCTTTTTCATGCCAAGGTTTAGACCGTTAATTGAAGTCAGACAGTGAATTTTCTACTGTTTTTGAGGCCATTTGTCACATCTTTTGTGAGCGCAATTTTGTTTCGTTATTTTAAATGGAGAAATGTGTCAAGTGCGCTCACAATGCACACTTTGGATGTACCAAGTTGTTTTGGATGCATGTGGTTACCCACGATTTTGTAAGATGACTGGGTCATATATATCAGCAGCAACTGTCAGTTAATAGATGATTGCTATTTCTATGTTATTTTTATGGTTGTTATCCTAGAGACAACAAGATCCCAAACTCTCGTGTTTATGGCAAATTTTAGCACAGGTAACCTCATCTCTGTAGAGTGTTTATGACCTTTAATGGTAAAAACAAAGCTTAGAAGAAGCAGTCAAAGACAATGTTGTGAGAAAATAAGTCATTGAGTCTTTAGAACCATGTTTTGCTTTATTTTGCAGTACAAGTTGTAACTGCTCGCATATTAAGTCAATAAAAGGACTACCTCCCATTGCGAGGCTAGTACCCCAACTTTTGTGTCTTCATAGACACAGTTACCACAGGCAGCATCACAGCTTGAAGGATGATGAGAAGCACCATGGCAGACGCCAGAGGAGCGTAAGCTTTAAAGGCTTTGGATAGAAGAAGACCGTGACATGGCTGGTGTTTTCCATGCATTTTTTGATGCGATATCTGATGCGATAACTTTTACTTCAAAATAATTTTATTACAGGGTTTTGTTGTATTGTCTTAAGGTCAGTTTGTTAAATTGGTTTATTCAGACATAAAAACATTTAGTTTGTTGTAGTAATTTTCATTTCTACATTAAACTTTATTTTAGTTAAACTTTTTTTTAATGTTAAAAGTTGAAGCTTTTAACTTATTTGCATGCAGAGACTTCCATTACATTGGAAAGTATTTTGAATCTGTTTGATATTTATTTTTTACGTAAAGTTAGATTGTTTTGGTTTAAGCATCTGATTTCAGTCACACAGTCACATTTATTCCACTAGGTTTGAATGTAGTTTGGCTCAGCATTAAACGTGGATGTATGTTCCTTGTAAGTTATAAGCAAGTTTAATAAAATAATTTGCTTATCACTAATTATTCCCAATAATTTGTTCCAGACCTTTGACCTTGAATAGAAATCAGATCCCTGATGGATAGAAAAAGTATTTCCCATGCATGAGTTATATGGCTGACTTGTCAGGTGGCAGATTTGTAATTAAAGGCAGGTGGGGACAAATTAATTTGGTTTGCAGTTTGTTTGAGTGAACACACCTGAATGCAGTTATTTAGGTAAAAAAAAAAAAAAAACTTGTCAACTGATGAGTTCTGATTGCCAAAGAAAAAGAAAATTTTGAATGTTGTTGCTACTTTAACACAGCTTTCAAAAATATATTTTGCATATATCAATAATGGTGAGAGAACTAAAACAAGATATTAAGGGTATTTACAAAATGGTCATTTAATCCATCATTTCCTTGATTTGAGGTGTTACTGTACCACACACATTTAGTTTGTCCTAAGGTGATCAATGTGTTTTTAGGAATAAGTCCTTCAGTTGATTCTAAAAGTCAGAGGACATTAAGGGGACATTAATATTGATAAATTAAATAAGCTCTGATCACATAAATAAAACCCAAATCTTAATTAAAACCTGAATGAGTAAATTAATATCAGCTGCAATACCACTCAAAAGGATATGTTGCATTGAGCTCATTATCTTTCTGTGCCTCGTACCTGGCAGGCTTTGGTCTACTGGGTGTTCAGGGACCTTTCTATCACATCCAGCATAAAGGTGTTTCAGCAATTTGTGCTGCATTGGCTTTTCTGTGGGCTCAGACTGGCAAGGATGGCCTTCGGTCCCTACTGGCATAGATGAGCCTTGGGTCACCAGTTTACTGATAAACAATTAACAAAGTTATTCAATTCACCTGGTGGTGGTACAGTATTAGTTTTGTGGCTGGTCAGCATTGTATTAGTCATTTTAAGCAAAATGTATCCTCCGAAGATATGAACGGTCTATTTAAAGTACAAATTACTTAATTCATCTTCATTAGGCAGTTTGGTTATACTTAGCATTTCTGTCATGTTGAGGTTCATGATGAAGCTGGGGTGGATTCCTTGGCCTATCCTAGAAAGCTTGAGCATGAGGCAGACCACACCCTGATTAAGATGCCAGTTCATTACAAATCTACAGACACTCATTTACTGTATATCCAGGGGCAGATTAGGCTCCAGGCCCCCTGTGACCCTGTAGGCAGGATAAAGTGGTATAGATGTGTGTGAGTGAGTGAATATAGGTTTGATGTTCAAATGTCTGCAGACTTCTGGCCATATAGTTTAAGGTATTTTATTTATATATTTATAAATAAATATAATATATATATATATATATATTATTTATATAAGTCTCATCTGCTGAACTGATTTCCTTTTTCTCATCTCCTTCCAGCCCTTACTGCTACTTTTTGCTTCACTTCTCTGTTTATTACTGGGTACACTTTGAACAAAAGAGTTGGTGCCTTTTTTTAGATTGTAAACACACTGATGCGTCTCTGACTGAGCTGGGGATCAGAGGTGATTGGCCTCTTTACAGTATTTGAATCAGCAGGGTGCTTGGTATAGGCATTAGGAGTTTAGTTAGATTGATTTGACTGTTGTTCAACCTAGTAATTGTGATTTACAAATTGCATTGCACTTTATGTTTACATCAGGTTTTAGATTTGAGTGTGCAAAATGACGCATATGGGAATTACGGAAAAATCTTGGAAATTGCCACTCAGTGCATTGTTTAGTAAACCAAAGGTTTGAAAGTTGTCACACATGGACTGTGTGAAGAACCGTGAAGGAGTGAAGTACCCACTACTCCACTCCACTTTTTTTTTTTTCCATTTTCGTATTTCTGATGTATTTTGCACTTTCAATCCTACACACTACTCAGGCTTAATCTTTCTCGATTGTTGTTTGATTTTTTTTTTAACCGTATGTGGTGTGTGAAAAAAAAGAAGAAAAAAAAGAATCACTCTGATACAGACTCTGTAAACAGAGTAATAGTTGTGAAAGCTCCCTTAGAAGATTAATAGTGGAATAGAGGAAAGGATTTCATTATTAGTGTAAAGTTTTGCCCTTCAAAATATATTACAACTGACTGTTAAGAACAAACATGTGTGATGTGTACAGTAATTGGCATTCCCAAATTGCCTGTAGTGTGTGAATGTTGTCTGGAGGTCTTACCACGGTTGTACAAAATGGGAACAATTTCAATGGTCTCCATTGGCCTCCACAGTCCCTAGTTGGACTGCAGAGGTTTCTAGATGTTATACACATACACAAACATTCTGATCTTTAAGTCTTTATTGAGAACAAGCTAAAAAAATCTTGGAGTCTGGTATTAGCATAATGCTAAAGTGTGCCATGCCTCACCAAAAAGTGGTTTCAGAGGATCTATGATGAAGAATTGTTGATTTACATAAGAGGGAAAGGGTTACAAAATAATTTTAAAGACTTTAGAAGTTCACCGGTCTACAGTAAGGCAAATGCAGACACTTTGGGACTGTGACAACACTACCAAAAAGTGGGCGCCCAGTCAAATAGCACAACGAAAACTCATCAATGAGGTAAAGAAACAACACTGAGTGACAGCCAAATATTTGAAGGCATCATTGGAACTGGATAGAATTTGTGTTCATGAGTCTACAGTATATAAAACATTAAATAAACAGGGTGTCTGTGGCTGGACACCACAGAGGAAGCTGCTGCTTATTCAAAAGAACATTGTTGCATGCCTGAAGTTTGCGAAAGAGCACACTGACACTCCACAGCGGTATTGGCAAAATGTTTTGTGCTTTGATTAAACTAAGATTGAACTATTCGGAAAGAACATGCAGCCGTACATTAGCATAAAATACTTTCTAGTGTAATTTTCCTTTATTGCAGTAAAATCTTTCCATTTTCGATCACAGACAGTTGTGCATTTCACTGCATATCATACTGTGTATAGTTGTGTACTTAACAAATAAAAATTGAAATGGAAATCTAAGTCACAAAAAAAAAAAAAGAACTTCAGGAGAAGACTTTGAAACATTTTTAATGATACAATCAGTACCCTTTAATCAGTAAATTGTATCAAAAACTTGTGGAATGGCTTGAACATGGTCACATGTCCCAATAAAAACAATAAAAACAAAACATAAATGCACACCACATTTTTTCTTCTTCCCTGAAACATTTGTATTGTTTTCCATTTCATTTTGTCTGTAGCTATACGTCACACTAATGGTGGAAATAGATCTGTCATAATGCATCTCGGTTTAATTTTGTAAAGACTTTTTAATATCTACTGAAAGGACAATACAAGATCAGTTCAATGAGTCTCACAGTGAAATAGCACGTTGTTTCTTTCTTTCCATTTCCTTATTAAACTCAGCATGCTCCTGTTTTCCACAATCTATTTTTATGGTCGGACCGCAGGATCCCGAATCAGGACTGAGCCTGTCGGTCCCAGAAAGATCATCGTAACACCACCCAGTTACTTGGAAGACTCGAGCAATTCAAATAGACTTAATAAATGATACTCTTAGGAATACAGACGACACTGTAAACATGTTTTTTTTATGCTGTAATGATGTTTTGTTTAATGGTTAATTTCTAGTTCTATGACTGTATAATGTAACTAATAACATGGAAACTTATGCTAATTTAAAAACTCAAATTGGCACCTCTGTGCTTGCTGAAATTGGATTCTGTCTCAGCTGATAAGAATAATAATGGTGGATAAATTGCTAGTCTAGGAAAACACTAGCTATAGACAGTATCAGATTTTCAGCAAGCTGTGACCAAATATTTAAACACTTGCACTTTTTTGAGCACAAACGGAGGTGCTAGCCAACTTAAATTTTTACATACTGTATGATTACGTATTTCAATTAAACTTCCTTCTTTTTGTCCAGGAAGCAAACAGAGCATTTCAACATTTATGGGAAATTATCAGAAGGGGATGAAAAAAAAATGCAGCTCCATCAAGTCACCCCATATGGCTATTCAAGTGCTTAATAATTTTCCAAAACCTATTTTAATGCATCACATTTTTTTTAGCTACAATAAATTCCACTTTTTAACCTCGTTACCTGGATTTCCCAGGAATTATATTCAATATTAATTACTCAGTGAGCTAGGTAATCAATTTGACTTGTTCACCCTGTACATTTATAAATACTTGCATCTCCAAAGGGTGTTCAAGTGGAACCGGGACTGTTGATTGTTCAGAATAACAGAACACAGTTATGAGAGTAAAAACTGCCTTTATTTCTTTATAGTATAATCTCCTGCCACACTAATGCAATTATTCCACCGTTTCACTAGAGCTTGAATACCATAAAGGAAGAAAGTTAAATCAGTAAGTGGAAGCCATGATTGGACTGCCTGCTTCATGTCTGAAACGCTGGCCTCCCGGGAACTCCTTTAATAGCCCAAACATGTGGAAATGGCTTGGAGCAAGGTCAGGGCTGTACAAGGGATGTAGCAATAAATCCCAGCCGAGCTCCTTTAATGTGCTGTTGGTGAATGATTGTGTGTACAGTTCACACAGAGAGATATGTCTCTTTCACAAGTTGGTGAGAAGTTATCCATCGGTATTCAAGGATCAGGTGTTCCACTGGCTGAATGTCCAAAAAAAAAAAGTACAGGCTGCTCTCCATAAGTGAAGGCCTCAAATCAGCCACAAGAGTGCAGTATTGAACTAACAGAGAGCAGGAGTGTGTGTGAATGTGTTTGTGTGGGTAGGATTTATATCTTAATGGGGACCAAATGTTTCTGATGGAATTGTCAGAGCTTTTATATTGTGGGGATGTTTGGCAGATCCTCACAAAAAACAAAAAACAAAAAAAAGCTTACACTAGATTTTGCATATGCTATATATATATATATATATATATATATATATATATATAGTCTATATATATATAAAATATAGCAAATATAACATAATTATTTAAAATGCTTTTTAGTAAACCAAAAAAGAAAAAGAAAAAAAACTGAAAGATTACCTGTTGGTTATTAAAGTTATGGTATAGAGACAAAGGTGTAGCATAGAATTCATTTGCAAATTAAAAATCACATTAAAGAAATGTCTTCATAAGAATAGTAAGAGAAAAGTGTACAATTTGTGAGGACCAAAAAAATACATTAAAATGTCCCCATTAGGATGGATCAGTGTCAAAACAGCCAAACAGTCACTAAATAAATCTATGCAAATAAATAAATAAATAAATGTTTTAAATAAAAAATAATCACAGTGCCACAATCCATTTCCTATATGACTCAGGTTAATGTTAGAGTTATTGTTAGGATTAATTTGTTGCAGGAACAATTATACCAATGAAAGGTCCCTATAAAAATAGAAAAGTAGCATGAGTGCCTCTGTGTGTAAAAGGGTGACGAAAAAAAATGCTAATAATCAAATAAACCTGCATAAAATGTAAATGTTGACCATAAGTGTACACTATCGGTGAAAAATGATCGAAGGTGCTAATTTGAGGCTCCAGATGAACACACATACGTGCATGCGTAAACACACCGACCCCGGCATGCAAAATAAAACTCTCGTCTCTCATGTGAATAGCAGTAAATGACAGTTTCTGGCTTATTAAAGTTATTTTCAATAATGAATGGCTCCCTGGGACACAATTATCGATCTCTACGCACACGGCTAATGATAACAAATGAAGATGCAAGTCCAGAAGAGCTGAGTCCTCCACTCTGCCAATGCAAAACATTTAATGAATAAACGTACATTTTCATCCAAACTAGCTCAAACATTTATACATTACACTCTCCCATTGTAGACAATTTGCGAGGTGGAAAGCAAGGTAGGGGGAAAACGGCTTTAGTAGAAAAAGCAAGAGGTTCGTTACAGCTTTATTTTCTCCATTCATGTGTGTATGTTGAGTATACGACTTAAACATTGTCGTAGGAATATTTTAAATAAATCTCGACAAAATTAACCAATTCTTTCGGTGTTGGCTTGCTAAGATCAAACATGTCCATAAAAAACAAGTTGAGGGGTGTGTGTGTGTGTGTGTGTGTGTGTGTTGAGGGGCGAACTCAAAACACCAACTGAATAAACACACACGGCATCTGAGGGCTTTGAAAAGCACCACAGGCTGGCCGCCTGCATCTCCACCAAAGCCTGTTTGTGTGTGTGTGTGTGTGTGTGTGTGTGTGTGTGCGTGTGAAGTGAGGGTCATGCAAATGTGTGCTTATTTTCACCAAAAGAGAATATGGAGAGAATGTATGTGAAGTGTGTATTTCTGCATTGTGTACAAGACGAAGAACAGAGAAAAGACAGCACAGGTCAGAATGAGAGAGTTACTATTCTAGATCTTTTCATAGATCTGGTTAAGGCTCTGTGCATTTAAACTAAAATTAGGACGTCTTTGAAGTTTGTGATGACTGTAAATTATCCAGTACTCACACCCAGCTAATTCATTTACCTTTAGGACGGGTGTCATTCTGGGTAAAGATGGTGGATTTGGATTCTATGCTGGGAGCACTGGGTGTGGGGAAAGGCCAGTCCATTTTATGCACACATACACTAACACAAACACACATATTCTCCCACTTAAACCTGGTGCGCAAGAAACAAATTTTTTTGTATCGCCTAGTGTGAACCCTCTGGAGCGAACTGCAGGTACAGCCAATGAGAGTCACGCACAGCAGATCCCTGAACCCGGGTTATAATCCATCGATTTGCACGAGGGGCTGCGGGCAAAATGTGGATTCAAGATTATAGATTCTATAAAACCATACACAACTGGCATGTCTTTACCAAAATACTTGCTCAAAAGGGCAAAATAGTCAAACTACTAAGGTATTTAGTAGTAAACTATATACACTAAGATATTTAGTTCATTTTTCTGTGTCTCAACAAACCAATATTTTCTCCAAATGTTCTCTCATTTATTTTTCTTGTTTACTTCCAAAGTACTGCCAAAGTCACATGATTAGACAATATTTACTTGTATGAGAAAGCAAGATTTAGCAATTAGGTACCACTTCAGTATCGATCTCTCCAGCAGTTTGTGAGTCTTCATGTAGTGTGTACATCCATACAACATCACACTGCTGATTAACCATACTGTAGGTAATCCACCTACCTGCATGTTTTTACAAGGTGAGAGGAAACTACAGAACCCAGAGAGAATCCATTAATACAAAGGGCACTGAAGTCAAACAGTGCAGAGTAACAGAAAACAGTTATGAGAGTAAAAACTTCCTTTATTTCTTTATATAATTCCCTGCTACACTAATGCACTTGTCCCAGCGTTTTACTAATGCTTGGATACCATCAAAGTAAAAGGTATTCACCAGAGCCATGATCAACTGACTGCCTGCTTTACATCTGAAACCCCGGCCTCCCAGGAACTCCCTTAATGGCCCAAACATGTAGGAAATGGCTTGGAACGAGATCAGGTTGAGTTCCTGTATTGTGCAAGTGGTGTTGGTGAATGATTGATTGTGTGTACAGTTCCCACAGACATATGCATCTCATCTGCAAGTTGGTGAGAAGTTATCCATCGATTTTCAATGATTAGGCGTTTCACTCGCTGAATGTTCACAGGAATGACTGCAGTGAGCTCCGAGCCACCTCAGCCGGGATTACTGTCATTTGCAGACATACAGACATTTTTTAAAACATTTGCACCGTTCAAATGTTTCACTGCGGCTAAGAGTCTCATCACCGGACTGTGAATTCTTGAAGTCGTTTGTAAATGTCAACCAATTTTACACCTTCATTTCCAAGACATTTCACGGAAAGAACGTGCAAAATGTGAAACTTGAGCTTAGAACTACACCGTTATAAAATACTTCTTGTTCTTGTAGAAAATAAAGATATATGATATACAAAAATAAATATCTATGTTAAAATATACTCCCTTAACTGGCACTGACCCAGATGAGCATGATAGTGCCAATATTTTTCATCTAGGGATAATCGGAGACAACATAGCACCACTGGGAATACTGTATATAGTAAATTCAGAAATTTTGTCTCAGTTAAAGATGGCAGATTTTTTCACACACACACACACACGCACGCACGCACGCACGCACGCACACACACACACACACACACACACATACATACAGTGGGGGAAATAAGTATTTGATCCCCTACAGATTTTCTAAGTTTGCCCACTTACAAAGAAATGAAG
>JAQMYJ010000033.1:32292480-32307368 GCA_030014305.1 Clarias laeviceps | reverse complement strand
CCAGCACAATGCTTCACTGTCTGAGTTTACCACTTTCTCCCAGTGCTCAGCAGGACAGGCAGAGGTCGGTGACTGCTCCCTCACACACACACACACACACACACACGCACACACACACACACACACGCACACAGCACTGTGCCATGGCTGTTCTGTTTACCTTCACGTACTGTACCCACACTGCAATGGGCTGTTAACACTCTCCACCATCAGCAGGGTCCATTAGAGTATTTACACACTCGGCAAGGGGCAAAAATGATGCTGAACTCAAACACACAGAGCCATCCGTATTTTTATCTTTAATTGGAAAGTACACCGAGGCTGTTTTTTAAAATAACACTCTGAGAATTTTCAAGGTTGTTAACTAGAACATGATCTTAGCTTTAAAATCGATCCTGATGTTCTTGGTTCTTTATCACCGTTTTGTAGTTTGGTGCAAAAGGTCCAGAATGTTTGTTTAAAAGATGTTTAAAATTTAATATTTGGCGTTAGAACACTCAATATGTTGGGCTTCACTTTGCTCGGATGAAAATTATGTTTCTGTTTGTTTATTTTAGCATTTTGGCAGATGTTTTTAGCCAAATGGACTTTAGATTGAGTCCAAGTGAAACCCAGCAACTGAATTCAGTAATTCATCCTACGAAAGTAATTAAAGTCAAGTTTCTTGCGAAAAAACTTTACGAGCATAAAATGTTGACCAAATCGCTTTACAAAAGCTTAATAAAATAAAGTTGTCTATATAAAGTTTATAAAACCAACTGATAGACGGGTACAGAAATCAGATAAAAATACATCATAAATAAATCAATCAATAAATAAATGTAAAAGACAAATATTGAAATAAAGCTAAAAATGTAAAACGATGTGATTTTTTTTTAATGAGCAAAATTTATCTTAATGAACTAGATTAATAAATGCAAAAAAAAAAAAACACAAACTAAAAAATTACAGAAGGAAACAAAGCAACATCAGAGAGGACCAATGTCTAATAAATGTTCTGCATTGTTTTTCTTTATTCATCCATTTCTTCATACACATGAATATTATAATTTTGAAATATCAACAGATTTTAAATACAATTGAAATCTGTTTTGATTTATTAATACCAATTCAATTTAAAGTATTACAGTCAGATTTGTTTTTAGGAGGCATTTTTATTTCCAGTGTTTTTATTTATTTATTTTTTGTAATATTCACAACCTGCTCAGTTTTTTTTTTTTTCACATTCCTCCATGCTGTGATTTTGAGATATCGATCCAAGTCCTACTAATCCGGCATCGTTAATCTTTTTAGTTTCAAGCTTGAAAGCCCCCTGAACATGTAGGAAAAACTGGGGTTTGTTTGTGTGTCCCTGAAAGTCAGCAGTCCATCGGCTGCTGTTAGTCTTTCATCCCGTGCCGCTGGCGCAGGAGCAGACCGGCTCTGCCTGTTGGAAAGGCTTCATGCTCATGATGGATGCTATTGTCAGAAATGCCAAGGTCAATATGCAACGTTCATGCAAAGGCAAGAGAGGAAAAAAAAGTGAGAGAAGTTACTTATTTCTAAAGCGCCTCCCATGTATCATCAGTGCAATCTGACTCGGCTTCCCTCTGTAATAACACTGAGAGAGAGGACAACTGCTGAGATCATTCCACACGGTTACGGCCATCTGTGTGTGAGACCGTGTGTGCGTGTTAATCAGGGCTTGTGTGTGTTTTTCAGGCTGAGGTGAGCTTTTAGAGGTCTGGAACACTGGACTCAGGATTTGTCCTGGTGTGTTTCTTTCCCCCCAGAATTAGGTTCTTATGGTTTTATTTGACATTTTATTTTAAGATGACACACATTAACTTTAAGTGTACACACAGATGTAGAATTTGTGGTTTTAGTCTTTTAACCAGATGGGAAGATTATTGCATATCTCTTTCTTTCTCTTTCTCTCTATCTATTTCTCTCTCTCTCTCTCTATCTATCTATCTATCTATCTATCTATCTATCTATCTGCTGTCCAGAGTTCTATACAATGTAAAATGTATTTATTTATTCTTTTTTTATTTACCGCCCCCCCCCCCCAAGGTATTTCAAAATGTCTTATTTTCTGTGGTTTTCCACTTGTGTGAAACACACACACACACACACATCTTTTTCTTTGTTTACTTCCTTTTGCAATACTATTACTGCTTTTCTTTCCCTTCATCTGCCTGTCTGTCTGTTCTGCCGCTCATTTGAACATCACAAACACACACTGTACACAAGCCTTCAACCTTCAGCTTAATCTTGATATTTATTCTCTTAACCAGATGTTGTCGATTTTACTAGCATAATTTTCTTTTCCGTTTTTTGTTTTGGAAATGAGAAGGTTTTTCTCCCCTACCAATGAACTCTTGAATTTATTTATTTATTTATTTATTTATTTATTTTAGGTTTCTCCTGATACACTCCATCCACACATGTGCAGCCTTTCACACAGCATGCCTTGTGAAAACATCATGCATAACTTTAATGGACTTGCTGCTCAGTATGCTACACTTTCTAACCAGAATGCTTGCCCCAGTAGGGAGAGGCGGTATATCAGTGTGAGTGGCAGCGTCGCTGATACTTGACTTGGCTATACTTTAGCTCCTTATACTCACCACTTCCCTGTTAACACTGCAATACTTAGCTATTCTGATAATTCATAGCCACCATTAGGGCTTTTAGCAACTTTGGTGCTGGCTTTCGGATCACAGAATTTAACTTTCAGCACCAACTTCTCTCTCTTGCTCTCTTCTTTTTGGGTTTGTCTGTAGCCTGCTAGAAGTCCACAGCATGGGTAGGTGTGTGGTAAATACACACCATTTCTGACACAGGGTGAAGTCTAAAGTCCATAAGAACTCCTGTGACTTATAATTCTAATGTTAATGGTAATGATTCCTTTACCACTGTGGCACTGTAATGTTATATAATAATTACATTGCCTGTTGTTTACAGATAGATAGATAGATAGATAGATAGATAGATAGATAGATACGAATGTAGTATTATTTAATAATTACTGTATTAATGTAATGTTATAAAAATTATCATGGAATAGTTTACTATTATTATGCAATATTTATTTTCTTATGTTAAAGTTATAATGTAGTAGTTACTTTACATTATAATGTATAATGTATCATTTTAAATGTATAAATGTAATAATTATAAGTATAGTTATACTTTATTACCTTATAGTTATAGTTTTTGCATTGAAAATGGTAGAGATAGTAAAGTAATAATTGCCAGTGTGATTTACTGATTGCTCACAATTAACAATTGCTCACTTTACTTGCATAATGTAATGCAATATAATAAATAACTATGTGATGTAATGAAAAGTAAAAATTACATTTCCATTCATATCACAACAGAATGCTGTAGTGATTTATGCAACATTAAAATGAACAAAGTAATAATATAATTACCTATGTAAAGTAGCAATTGCTTTGAGAAAAAAATTATGTAATTACCAATGTAATGTAATTGTGATTACTTATGCAATGAATAATTACCTTTCTGTCATAAAATAATAATTACATTTGTAATATAAAACAAAATTTACCTTATGGACCTACATCATTTATGTAAAATCACCAATTTAAAATAGTAATTATCTTTGTAAACAATAGTATAAACCAAAAAAAAGTTTAATTATAAAACATAATCTAATAATTGCCAATATACTGTAACAAGTACATTTAATTTTATTTTACACACATAATGTAATATAGTAACAGACAAATTTATGTGTTAACATGATGGAAAACAAAAGGCTGAGATATATCAGCCTAAAGGTTCGGATGGTTTGAAGGGTGTTCATTCACATTCCTGTAATGCCAGAGAACCAGTGAGGGTTTCTCAGGCAAATTCCTTAACTTTACATACTTAGCCTGTCTCCCGTTTTAATTATAATTCACCAACAAACACATAATGATTTTAACCCATTATAAGGGACTTGTTGAAATACTTAGAAATTCAAACTTTAAAAATGTTCAGACTTTATCAGATTATATGTATATATAGACTGGATATTCCGCTGTGGCAACCCCTTGTCGGGAGCAGCCGAAAGAACAACAACAACATATATATATATATTATGATTTAAAAAATCATTGTCATTTTAAAGTTCAAATCAAGGTCAGTGAAGTTACCATATATGGTTCCTCATCCATGTGTGTTTACAGTAAAACAAATAAAACACAGAAAGGGTTAAATGCACATTTCTTTAAATCCTGAGTACTGGTGGTATGTGGTTCTTCACTAGATTAAGGGTACAAATGTGGTAGTTTTTAGGAAAATAATGAACATCTAAGCAGATATTTACAACTTTTTTACCATTCTAAAGTCACTTTCCTACAATAGTTCAACCCAAAGTGTTGTATTCCTCTTATAGCACACTGGTTTATCAGTGCTTACAATTTGCTTTCATTAAAAAAAAAAAAAACATTGCGTTTTCTATCCAATTTGTATTTGGATGTAAAGTTGTGGAATGTCCAGCAATCAAATGCTAAATATCAATTCCTTGACAAGCCTCTCACTTTTTTCCTCCTTATAGACACTTTACTTTTAACCAATATACCATATTTATTTATTTATTTATTTATTTATTTATTTTCTGTGTGTCGTACCCTGCCCTCATTAGAATGAGCACATGAATACAACCTGAGATTTAAATTAGATTGCCAGGGTTACTGTTACTGGGAATCTTCTGACCAATCAGAATAAAGAATTCAGTACTGTTGCAATATTAAAAAAAATAATAAAATCAGTCAAATTTAACATATTCAGATTGTTCAAGTTATGATTTAAGAGTATCAAAAATGATGTAATAATTGATGTTTTTAGTGCAAAATATGACACAAGAGTTTTAAAAAATGCATATACTGTAATTATGATGATAATGATCTTCACTTATGCTGCGTTTGCTTCTAATATTGTCATTTGTAAAAAAAAAAAATATATATATAGTGATGTTCAGAAAATCATGACATTCTGCAATTATTGTACCATAAATTTTTTATTTCATCCCACAACGTAATTGAGACTACAGGCTGAGCGGCGAGTGGTCATCATGAGGAGGAAATGAGCGCAGATAAATTTACATTTTCTGCAGAGACGCTGAAGTGGTTTTAGCTCAGTTCTAGCTTCAGGAAAAGGGATGGTGGCTTGTGGTTCACTGTCCACCCGCTGGGTCACAGCCATCAGCCGATCGCTCCAGACGGAAGCCTGACCTCTCAAACCAACGGGTGGAAACACTCCAACAGACAATAAAATGAGGCCTGTGTAAGTGTGTGGCAGGGTACATGCCTAAAATCTTTCATTGAAATTCAGCACAGAGGCTTTGGAGTGTTAGGACTCCCTCTAGGACAAAGACAGAGAGAAGTACCCCGAGCCTAAGGAAATGACTTCAATTAGCTGTAATGTTAATCATCATAGCCTCAGAATGGAAAAAAAAAAAAAAAAAAAAAAGTCAAGCTGAGAAATCCCTTGATGGAAATTGTTATAATTGCCCCTAACTACAGGAATGAAAATTTCTGTCTCCTTAATTACATGTGACTTAATATTTAAATATACCATTTGCCAGGTTTTAAAGTATCTTAATCATGCACATTAATTCTTAATATTTAACATTTGAAATAGCAAGGAGCGCAGATAAACACCTTTTACGGTTTGACTGGTTACAAGCGGCAGGTAACGGTAACAGAATGTCAGGCTTTCATTATTCATGAGAACTGACTGACACTCCAGAACGAGAGAAAAGGTAATTGTGTCCTCCACCGAGGAAGCTGAGAACAATCAATTCTGAATAGAACGAGACTCAGGCATGGAGAGGAAATCTATTGAGTTCAGCCTCACGGTGTACCGTTGTTGTCGGACACTCACATGTTCACTCCACCGCCAAGCACCATCTCAGCTAGAGAATGTCTATGGGGGAAAAAATCATTATAGTAATGGGTCTCAAACTTAAAATCTCAATATCTCTTCAAATCACAATATCTCCATGTCTTCATATCAAAGTGTGACATCAATTACTGGACTACACACAACAGTAATTTATTTTCCTTAAAAAAAAAAGGGAAAACAGACTTCCTGGTGTTTCTTATATATGTTTTTTTTATAATCTGTAATTTCTCATCACATTTCTTCAGATTTCAGAACAAATGCAATTTGATTAACAAATGTAATCTAGTAAATACACGAGATGAATCTGAATCAATATTTGTCTCTTTTAATACTGTAAAGATGCACATTTGTAGTTATTTAAATGATTTAGCATCTTATTCTTGGCTCTCCTTCTCCTTCTTTATTACTTTAAATTAACCTTTCATAGTCAAGGTGATTGATTATTGGAACTTTTTCTTTAACCATTTTAATACTTATTAACTACACAGTGTTAGTGATATATTAAAGAAAAAAAATCAGCTCCTTCATTTGATATATTAATACAATGGAATGAAACATATTCAACAGCAGGTCTTATGATACTTTTAATTATAACATCTATTGACCTCCACCTTATGTACATTCTTCATTTCCCAAATATGGACAAAGTCTTAAGGGTAAATATACATATAAATATTGTTTGTAATGCTTTTATTTTAATTAGTTCCTAGTTCAGATATTTTTTTCACATGGTCTCCATGTCCATAAGGGTTTCCTTTGGGTTCTCCGGTTTCCTCCTACTTTCAACAATGTGTGTGTGTGTGTGTGTGTGTGTGTGTGCATGGGGTGCCAGGGACAGGCTCTGGCTCCATAACATATATTATATTATATTAAATGAAACATTTTTTTTTTATTTCACTAAAATATTTATAAAATATTTATACTTAATGTGATTTTTTGGGGGGTAACACATATTTAGTACTTTTGCGTATAACATTTTGAACATTTTATTTCTGCTAGCAATAAATTAGATGTAAATCAACATGTCCAAGTATAAACTGATTAATACAATAAATACAGAACATGGCGGCTTTATAACTAATTGACTATAAACAAAAGCTTCTTTCTTTCTCTCTTTCTTCCTCTTTTTCTTTCTTCTCCCGCCTTCTCTCTCAGGGCTGATTAGTGCTCCTGAGCCTGATGGTCATTAGAGAACCTCACAGCATTTTGAGTTTGGGAGCAGGGGTGCTAACCCCAGTGTCCTGGCCAAAGGCCAAGTATAGCTCTCCCTCAATCTGGCCACCTTTAATCATGCCCTTGTCTAATTGGCTAAATTAGTTCGTGTGCGCGCACCCCAGCTGAGGCGAACCCAGACCTCGCCGGCCGGAGCTGCAATCCGTAAGCACTCGTGGCTTAATGAAGGCCTTTCACAAGACTCTACTTGAAGGTCAGAATGCTGTTTATTTATTTATTTGTTTATTTATTTATTATCTTTCAAAAACCTCAAACCATGTAAACAAAAGTTTCGTTTGGGGATTTTTTTTTATTTGGTTTGTTTTTGTTCTGATCTGCTACTGGGGCAACAGCATCCCTTAGTGAGTATGAGTGAGAAGACAAAAGGTCATGTGGAGGTCTGAGGAAACTCAGCTCTGTGTAAAGTCTCTCTCCCTTTGGAACCACCAATTCACAGAGCACTGCTGTGATGCACCAAGCACAGGCCTCACTCTTCTTTCCTTCTCATGTTCTCTCTCTCTTTCTCTCTCTCTCTCTCCTTATAGTACACACTACAGGTGTCATCGCCTTCTATTTCAATTTGATATCATTTGATGTCCAGTGAGGATGAAGTCACTTGCATTCATTCTAAATCCATCGTGTTACATTCAATCTCCTAGAGTGTCTTGTGCAAGTCGCTGCATTAAGTCAGGCCTTATCATGGACTCTCCATCTGGTCAGCAGACCAGAAGAGGCGCAGGATGAAAATGAGGGTGGCATAGGGGATAAACTGGATGACTTCCGTAATCAAACTCACGAGTGCTCCTGTCCAATCAGACACCTGCTATTAAGATAAGGATTACACTTTTCCCACTGAGGGATTTGAGAGTCCTTGATGCCGCTTTTCCTTTTTCTTTCCTTCTCGCTCCTCCCTTCGTCTTACCATTATCTCATATTTCACATAAGGCCCCCAGAATATGCCCAAATACCTTCTGATTTGGGGCATCTTTGGTATACGTGTCATTTTGGGGTCTACTCAGATCCATTAGTTTGTCCTCGCACACCATCTTTCTCTATTTATTCCTTTGGTGGTAATGAGTTGAAATTGGACAGGGCGACTCTCTTTCTTTTTCAGGGGGAGACACAGCTTTTCCTCCTCAATATCCCGTCTCGGTCTTTCAGCTCCAAGCAGCGAGATGGGCCGAGAGAACGATCCCCCGGTGGCGCCCCCCACTGAGAGCCGTACTCAGCGTGTTGCTGCGCCTTCCAAACACTAAAGAGGCACTGTCATGCAAGAGGCTTTCACTGTGTGTGTGTGTGTGTGTGTGTCTGTGTGTGTGTGAAAAGAAAAAAAGGAAAGAAAATGTAACACATCCTAGGTCTTCAGATACAGATATCTTGTAAAAAAATCTATTGTTTGGTGGAACAATGAGGAGGAGGCATTAGCACTTTGTACCGTGTAATGCCCTTGTTTCTGTCTGTCTGTCTGTCTGTCTACTTAACTTTAGCTGTCTGGTTTTCTGCAGACACTGTGGGTTAAGACAATACATGCCTTAAAAAGGGGCACTACACTTGTACAGTAGGTGTACCGTATACTAATGTTTATATTTAAGTGCTTAAATTATGATGATAATTGTTATTATTGTTATTATTATTATTATTATTGTAATTATTGTTGTTATTATTATTAGTAGTGATATTGGTATTTGTAGTAGTAATGTCCTATTTGATTGGTTAGTTGGTTTGTTGCTTAATCGATTGGCTATATATTTGGTTGGTCTGATGTATGTTTGGTTGGTTGGATGGATATATGTTTGATTTTGTGTTTGTTTGATTGGTTGAATGTTTATGTTTATTTGGTTTTGTGTTTGACTGGATATATGTTTGATTGTGTGGTTGTGTTGGATGTATGCTTGATTTTTTAAATTTGGTTGGATGGATGTATTTTGATTGTGTATTTGATTGTATGTATGATTCATTTTGTGTTTAGCTGGTAGGTTGGATGTATGTTTAATCGTGTGTTTGGATGATTGGTTGGATGTATGTTTGTGTGTTTGGTTGGTTACATATATGTTTTGTTGTGTGTTTGGTGGGTGATTGATTGGATGTATGTTTGATTTTGTTTTTGTTTTTGTTTGTTTGGTTAGTTGGATTTATGTTTGATTTATATGTTTGATTGGTTGGTTAGTTGAATGTGTGTTTGATTGATTGTGCATTTGTTTAGTTATTAATCCTTATAGTAGATATCAAGATATGCCATTATGATCCTTTCAGGAAACTCAGTGGAGGTGTTATAATAATAATTATAATAAGCTCTAAGACTTAAATAAATGTTTAGGAATTGTGTCAATTAGATTACCGCCCCTCAACTAAAACATAACTAAGTTTGTGTGCAAGATTACATGAGTTAAAATAACTTACACTGTTATTCTTTAGCCTTCAATGTCTTTAATACAATGTTATTTTCTGTCTGATGAAAAAAAATAACTTTAAAGGGTCATGTGGAAAGCGATTTCCCTCACTCTGATTAAAAACATGAAGCTGCTCTCAAACAGGAATATCATGTGTCTGATGGTCGCCCCTCACATTCTCCTCTCGCTTCAAAGCCAATATTCATAACTTTGTGGTCAAAGTTCAAACACAGGGAGTAGGAAAGAACGAGGGTAAAATACATAACATACATGTCCTGAGACTAAGATGGCGTCTGTCGCTGATTGAGTTGCAAAGGCAACAGAAAGCAGGCGTCTGGCATGCCAGCCGTCTTCTCAACTGCTCAGAGTCTAATCTATCAAGTGTGGAGATCCAGAGAAGCTCAGACACACAGACAGCATTGATAGACACATATAGACACGTGCTTATGTGTTTTTGTGGCATGATTATACAGTACACAGTGATAAAGAAAATATGTTGAGAAAAATGTCAAAACTCATGTAACACTTCAATGTACAAAAATATTGATGATCAACACTTTTGCGAACACGTTTGCAGATGTTATCTGTGTCATTGAGAATTCAGGATGAACAGATGAGAACTGGATCTGGAGACATCAGTCATTACCAACATTTAGGATGGTGCTGAAATGAATTTTTTTGCTTAATTATGTATTTTTAAAAACTTTACTTTTATTTAAATGTCACAAAAATACACATGCTTACTTACTTTGTTGCTCTGTTAAGATCGCTTATAGTTAGTAATGCATTAATCATGAATTTCATAGCTTTTTAACAAATGCAGTGAGTAAAGGGACTACTAATGCAAAGTATGTTTTTTCATGGTTTACTATGGATGAGGTCAGAAAATATCCACACCATTTTTTTAAAGCTAATTTTCTAACCTCCAGGAGCCATTAGTGGGTCTAAATCCACATTCCTCAGTCTCTCCACACATTTACTCTGCATTTCAGTGTACTTCCTAAATAAAATCCTAATTCATGCCAAGACAAATCAGGTCTCTAATTTAATGATTAAAACTTACATTTATTCATTTTTTTTAATGAGTCCCAAGGAAAAAAAAAAATTAATAGAATGTTTCTATAATGTTATATTATTATATGTACAATGTAGTACTTGCATGTGCATACTTGTGTGACACATTTCAAAAAACAGGTTACATGAGGTTGGACATTGCCCTCTTATTCGTATAAACTTATTAACTGACTGATTCATTAACTTCTTTAGTGTCACTTTCAAAATGAAAGTTGGTCTGGCAATATCATGGTTAATCAATATCTCACCATTGGTGTTCATTGTGTACTCCAAACCTAATCTAGAGATCTAGACTCTATAAAAGCTAACAGATATGAATAATTGAGAGATAAGTAAAAAAGTCAAACAGACGACATACACAATAACTCAAAAATGTAAATATCTGATATATATCACGGCCTCTGAAGGATCAACCCGGCGCTGACCCGACTGGGGGTGGAAAACACATGTCCTCTGGCTCGGTCGGTGCGAGGGCTACCTGCAGGGAGAGCTGGGAATTTCTCTGAGAAAAGGAGGGGAGCTCCCAGCACTCACGAGTCGCCGTTACTGACGGGGGGCTACGTGGCCTCGCTGTCAACTTTACCATCAGCTTCTCAGCCAGTGTTGGAGCTTAATTGATATTTGGTGTATGAGGTACAGAGGAGATGCTTGGGAGGAGGGGTGATGATTTCAGCTCTGTGATATGCCTGAGAAAAACTGATTCGGATTTTGATATTTATAGAAGAAGCTAAAAAAAACAATATTGTACTAAATAGCATTGGACAATTTATTTGTTAATAAAATATGAAATCCCAAATGGTGGAATTATCCTAGAATTGGAAGATTATAAGTAATCCAGAGAGATAATTAAATTTTCATTTACTAAACCAGTGGAGGACTTTGGGAGTTGGGTACACGGACCAGAACCTTCTGGAGTTGTGAACTGTAGGAGGTAAGAGGAGTAAGAGTTATGAGCATTTGACAGCAAGAAGTTGCAGTTGGTGTGTGTGTGTGTGTGTGTGTGTGTGTGTGCTGTAGACTGTCGCCCCCACTTCATAACTCTGACCCTCAGCGGTCAGTGTGGCCTCGGCCACATGCCAATCTCCCCAGGCGGGCACGGCTCCTCTGGCCTCACTCTCACCCCTCTCTCTCTCTCTCTCTCTCTCTCTCTTTCTCTCTCTCTCTCTCTCTCTCCACTCACACACATGCACGCAAGTGACACACATTGTACCCCTGTCCTTTTAATTCTATTTGTATTTGAGCTTTAACATAAAGTTGTCTCCTGTTACAAATGGAAAGTCTCTCTGTTTCAGACTCAGTATGATTACAGTTTCCAAAATATGTGAATGTTTCCTGTCTCCTTAGTGTACAGTTCACACTGCTAATACGTCTTCATCATCATGTTTTAATGTAGTGTATCTGTTCATTAATTACATTATTTTTCTCAATATATTAGGCTGCCTGTAAGTGCTAGCATTCATCATAACTTAACACCAAACACCAGGATGCAGCTTTTCTACAAGATAACAAGTAAGGATTACATTTTAAGAAAAAATTAATAAAGGGAAGTGCCTCGAGTAAGTATGTAAATAAATGAATAAATAAATACAATAAATATCCTTTTTTTTTAAACTTAATTTACTAAGCACCCCATGGTATGGCTCGAAATAAAAAGAAAAAAATAATGAATTTCCCTTCAAAATTAGCTGCATAATTACATTTTCAAAATATTCATAGTGTTGATAGTTGACTAGCGTGCTTTTTTTTTTCTAAAAATCTATCTATCTATCTATCTATCTATTGTACAATTACAAAAGTTAGAGAAATTTAAGTTTTGATCGTGACAATCTAAATCATGTTAACTTCACATTATATACACAATAAGAAATAGACAAAATTTAAACTACACTACTACTACTACTATTAATATTACTACTACTATAGTAGTAGTAGTAATAATAATAACAATAATAATAATAATAATAATAATAATTATTATTATTATTATTATTATTATTATTATTAATGCAATATACAGAAAAATAGGAAATAATTACTACAGTACTAATACAATTTGTATTTACTTAATAATTTTTTTTTTTTTTACAATTTTATTTTATTAAAGTAATAATCAATAAATAAAAGTATTTGAAAACTTACAGTAACTTAAATTCTGAGATTTTTTTTGTTTATTTTTGTTTGTTTGTCTGTCTGCTTTATTTATGCTATTATTAACACTCACTGATGTTGTCCCATTTACACCACCGTTTCTTATGAGTTGCTACTTATTTGATAACTTAATAGGCCAAAATAAAATAAAATAAAATAAAATACAACAAAATAAAACAAATTAAAATGATAGCAAAAAATGTGGATTTATTCAGAGTTTATGTAAAAGCCAGTGGCAGTGCTCTGTGAAGCAGCACGTCTCTCTCTCTCTCTCTCTCTCTCTCTCTCTCTCTTTCACTCTCTCTCTCTCTCTCTCTCTCTTTCACTCTCTCTCTCTCTCTCTCTCTCTCTCTCTCCCTGTGCTCTGTGACAGGCACTTCCAGGAGAATTGGGCTTCCAGGGCCGTGCAATAGCTTGGGGACACAATTACCCAAATCAATTTCTGGAACAATCTCCGCCATCGCAAGAGCCATTAAAATTTAATCCTAAATAAACTTAACATTTGTAATTCGATGAGACAATTTCATAAACGCATGTAAAAACTATGCAATACATTATGCATGGCTGCAACTTCGGCGTATAAATAAACTGGCAATTAAAAGCAGCATTAAAATAAATAGATAGAGAGAGCAAGAGAAGGAGAGAGAATGAAAGGGAGGGCGGGAGGGAGGGGGGAGGGGAGGGGGTACAAAGTGTGTTAATTATTCAAATGAAGGACGGAGCTGAACTGTACCTGCCTGAGTTTGATGTAATCATGGTGATTAATAAAGTGATATTACCATGGTGATCCCATTGCCATGGCAAGGCACGACCTTGATTTATTTATTTAGCGTAATTATAAGCCGTGATTAGGAATGCAAACATAATTGGATTTTTTAAGACCTGTACGTTTGTAATTAAGGCACCGATATGTCTTCCCCTCATGGCTAACAGGTTATGAGGATGATGGAGGAACTTTAACCCTGTTACAGACTTTAGAGACCTGATCGGAGTCCCTTAGACGTAGCACTGCAGTCAGCAAGGCTGTGGTGTGGAGCTTAATTGATTGTAAAGTCATGCTAGTGTTAGGGACCGTGTGTGTGGTTGTGTGTGTGTGTGTGTGTTGTGTGTGTCGGGGATAGCTTCAGGGTAATGGTGTCCTCCAGATCATGTCGCTCTCTCTGCGCTCAGTCATGCCTGGGTACAGGCGACGTGTCTCCATGTCTCCATGCTGGGTACGGTGCCCACGCGTTAGAGAAGACTCCCACCGTCTCTGTGTCATTTCAATTACCACTTCAGAAGTGCGGCAACCTGAGGAGAGCAGCGACAACTCTCTCTGTGTGTGTGTGTGTGTGTGTGTGTGTCGATTTTTTTTTCTTTTACGCATTTCCTCATGGTTAATTAAAATATGGTGGACCTGACTGAACTGAAATTAGCCAAATTCATGAATCAGGATTAGAATATAGATTAGTTTTACTAGCTGAACTTAATGTGATTGTTAATGATAAGTAGAGGAGAAGAACAGTATTAGTGAAAGGATTGATGATTGCATATAAGATGGTTAAATTTCTTTTTGGATGGAAATGATGGAAAATTATAAAGCAAGGACATGATTAAGTAAAACAAACAAACAAACAAAACAAAACCAATAAAAAAAATAAATAAATAAATAAATAAAAATTTTGGCTAGTAGATGGGAACTGCTGCTGAGATCATAAAAACTCATCTTGTGTTCATCCCAGGATTCTTACTCCTTTGCTTTGTTTACTGGTCAACATTACTATTACTAGGATGATTTGTAATCTCACTATTTGAAGGGAAAATTTTCTAATACAAAGCTTAATGTTACTTCCTAATATATATATAGATGAAAAATCGTGAATCAGTTAAGTGATTTTCTTTTTTTTTTTCTTTCTTAAGGAAGCTGCTGCTGAAATCATAAAAACATGTCTTGTGTTCATCCCAAGATTCATTTCAACACAGTTTGCTTTGATTACTGGTCAACTTTACTATGATTTGTACTCTCACACTTTGAAGAGGAAATTATCAGTTTCAAAGCACAATGTTACTTCCTAAACACTTTTCCTTGACAGGATCACCTCTGGGTAGTTTGTTGGGGTCATAAATGTGCATCTGGATTTCTGTAAAGCTGCTTTGTAATTATTGTTAAAAGTGCTATAAAAATAA
>JAQMYJ010000033.1:32279090-32292418 GCA_030014305.1 Clarias laeviceps | reverse complement strand
TATATATATATTTTTTATTATTATTTTTTTTTTAAACAAATGTATACATTTTAATTAGTTTAAAGGAGCATGCAGATGATACCAAAGGCAAACAATGTGTAGAATAGTATCGTGCACTGTATTGCTTGTCCTGTTCTGTCTTAACAAAAAAAGATCTGGGCCTCGTCTTACTTTTTTCTGGGTGTGCACATGTGTGTGTGTCCTAAAAAATACAAGAAGTGTAGAGTGTAGAACTATTCTTACCAGAGTAGCAGAGGAGCTAATTCAGTATATTATACATTTGAGGGTGTTTACAAAAGAAAGAAGTCAATGAATAATTCTCTCTCTCTCTCTCTCTCTCTCTCTCTCTCTCTCTCTCTCTCTCTCTCTCTGTGCACTTCATCTAAAAGTCTTTCAAAGCCACCATCGGAGGGCAGTAGAACACAGTAGAACAACACACCCTCAACACAACTCTACTACAACTGACACTCCTGCTCTCTAACCAGGCCCCTCACTGCCTAGTGGGCATCACAATGAGAGCCAGGGCATCACTGCCACACTGCCTGATTTAACACAGAGAGAGAGAGAGAGAGAGAGAGAGAGAGAGAGCACAAAATAATATCAGTGATGTATATAAGTTTAAACCTAAAGGCAAACTCGGGTCTTTGTATAGATCACAGAACAAAGCATAATTATATGTGTGGAGAAGATTATTCTAGGGGAAAAATCAATCTATAATACATTATATATATCACTGTGCAGGCTATCTCATCTCTGAGTCTTTTGGGTATAATAAGATGGTAACTCAGCTCTTTTTTTCTCTTCTTCATAATTTATGCAAAGGTCTTCGTTTTTTTTTTCATCTGAATCTGCATTTTTATGGTATTTCCTACCGCTACGAGTGCAATCACGAAACGCTAATTTTATGACCGATTATGTTCTCCGGAATGACATTTGCAGAGATCAAAGAGCAATTGAAGCTATTACTGCATGAACATAACACAGTGGAGGTATTAGCAGTTTATGACTTCCTGCCGAATTTAATACAGACAATCTCGCTACAACTGCACAAAAATGACCTCACATGCTGCATAAAGTATCACACACTCACACACACACACACACACACACACAGCCCTGATCCGTGATTCAATAAGATTTCACTCTCTTTCTCACTCCGACTAGACAATGAGTCGTCCTTTGATTTTTTTTTCTCCTTTCGGTCTTAATACCTTCTCTGAAAATCCCTTCATCTGCATTGGGACGATATTCTGTCATTGCACAAATTGAGACCTAAAGCCGAGTTTATCTCCGTTCTGAATCATATTACCGCACACCGATAACGTCCCATAACCTCCATCTCTGCCCCTTTATGGGATAATATTGATATTTTATTCAGGAAATCTAATTTTGGAAAGATGTTCTATTTAGAATGCCTCATTAAGTGGGCCAATGATCCTGGAGTGCCCTTTCTTTGTCTTTATGGAAGAAAAAAAGAAAAAAAAAGTTTTTGTATTATTCAGTTCTGCTGATGTTCAAATGTCATGTGGTCATCTTTATTAGTTTATGAATTAGATTGGCTTGTTTGTTTGGTCATTAAGTAATGTCATATAATAAACAGTCACAAAATAAAAAATATTGTTTAGTAAACAAGTTGATATAATAAACAGGAAAAAAAATAAATAGAAAAAAACTATTGCATATTAAAATTGTATATAATAAACAGTCACAAAAAGTAAAATGGCTAAAACAAACTATTATTTGTTAATAACTATTAAACAAATGTATATAATAAATGTCAACAGAATATAAAATCTAAAAGGTTTTTAAAAAACCTTTTTTATTAATTTTTATTTATACAAATATTTATTTATAAATTAATACAGACAATAACTTCAAGGTATACCCCTAATCTGTATTATTATTATTATTATTATTATTATTATTATTATTATTATTATTATTATTATCGTTGTTGTTATTGTTGTTGTATTCCTGCACTGTATGAAACGATTGTATGATGCACCATATTACATGAGAAAAATTTGAATTTCTTTGAAGAAATCTTTACATTCTTTTAAAAAAGCAAGAAAAAAAAAAAAGAAAGAATCATGCAGCTTGAAAAATGTAGTCTGACCAAGGCCATGTTTCTAATGCTTCATTACACAATGCAGTCAAGCACTCTGAGCGTACACTACTAGTGAAGCAGGAGAAAGAAGGAAAAAAATAAGGACTTCGAACTTTTTTTTTTTACCAAGTGAGAAATGTTGTCGGCGCTCCGTCTCGCACGAGTGTGAGTGCGCGCGCGCGCGCGTGTGTGTGTGTGTGATGGCCCTGCCTAATGTCCCGAGAGCAATGTTGCAGGCCTGATTCTCTCGCTGATGTAGCCATGCACTTCTTGCTGTGAAGGAGGTCCCACAGTCCAAAAATTCACTTAGAGAACTGGTGTGACTCACGGACAAGAGACACAGATGCAAACGTTAGAAGAGAAAATAAAAATAAAATCCCTAAATCCCAGCTATGTGATAAGTGACAAATAAACAGTGACAACGTTAACCTTATTTATTTATTTATTTATTATTTATTATTATTATTATTTTAAATAATTTGTTATTGTTGTTCATTTTGTTTCATTCATTTGTTTGTGCATTCTTTTATTCAGTTAGTTACATATTTATAGAAGTTTATTTTTATACATAGTTTTTTTTCTTTATTTTATTTAATCATGTATATATATATATATATATATATATATATATATATATTAGAGAGAGAGAGAGAGAGTAGTTCAGAAAATCGAATGTGTATAAAATATTAAATAAAAAATCTATAGTGAAAGCTCCTGAAAATATCAGCTCACAGTAGCTAGAATATTTGATCTAAATTAGCATATTATATATTTTGTTTTGAAAGCAGTAAAAGCTGTATAATGCAATCTTATGAATAAAATAATCACATAAAAAAGTTTCATTAACATAATCTCATTATTCCATTTCTTAATTTCCTTCATTCATTAATTCAAAATGCAGTGTAATGCAAAATCTCTAATTTAGACTAATTCTTTCATTCCTTCTTTCTGTTTCTTTCTGTCAGTCCTTTTCTTTCTTTTTCTCTTTCTTTTGTTGGTGAAAACTGATCGATATTCTCACAAAGATATTGCCAACAAGTACAAGAATCTAAAATGCCACAGGAGCGCTTTTGTCTTTCAACAGATACAGCTGTATGCTATTTAAAGATACTTAAACATTCTATAAACATTTCTCTTGCATTTAATGTGTTTGGTTTGATTTATATATGTGCATATTAATTTATTAATGTCAGTATTACATGTCATTTCTTTAAATTACAAAGTTCACTTGTACAGTAAATCATCTAACATAAGGGTAAACTTGTTCACATCTTCTACTCTTCCACATGAAGAATATATGAAGAAAATGTGTTTGTTTGTTCAACAGAGCTGAAGAGGTGCAAAGGGATGAAAAAAGCTGAAGTAAAATCAGAAACATCTCCAAATGCACTAGCTGTGTTTACAAGAGCCAGAGGGCAAAGCAGGACCTACTATTTCCCTCCTGCTAATTGTTTGATTTCCTGTTGCCGCTTGAGAGCCAGGCGTGGCTGTAGTGTGTGTGTGTGTGTGTGTGTGTGTGTGTGTGTCTGAAGAGGAATGGAGAAACGAGACCAAATTTTCAAATAAATCACACATTGGTCGCCTTCATTTGTCTCCAACATACCAACTGCTTTAGGCAAGACTCTCTCTCTCTCTCTCTCTCTCTCTCTCTCCATCTCTCTCTCTCTCTCTCTCTCTCTCTCTCTCGATCACTCCATCTCTAAAGCTTTACAGAAATACCAAACAGTATCAACCCCTGTCGCTCATCTCTGTTCCATCATCTGAGACACAACACAGACATACCAACACCCCCCTACCCACCCTCACCAACTGCTAGCATTAAAACACAACAACAAAAATAATGGATAAAGAAGAAGACGAAAGTCTTGGCTCATTGCGTATGACTCGGCCGTGAATGAATGAGTGCTGGATGTGATTTTTTGGGGGATTTTGAGAGGGGCGATGGGAACACACTGAGCTGACTCTACCACGCCATACCCCCTCACACCAGGACATGGAGGCTGCCATCACTCCGTTTCCTTGACGATATCCTCCACTCCTCTCCTTCTCCGATCCTGGGCCCCTATTTTCCAGCAGGTGGTGCCTTTTAAAGCTGCCGTTAGTGAGATAGCATGCTGAAGCCTATGCGTTTACAATGAACCTGCCAGAGAGATGGCACTGGAGGCTTCATCATGGAGAACTACTGGCCCAAAAAACTCATAAAGAACCCCTGACTTCACCTTCTTGCTCTTATCGGGTCTTAGCTCATAACCATGCAAATGGTCCTGCATCAAAAAAAAAAAAGGGTAAGGAGATTGTTTTAATCGGATTATGCCTTTCACACCCCTAACCCCGCCTTGCAGGGTTTTGTTTTGGTGTATGCCTTTTGGACCTGGCATGGCTTCTGCCAGAAAAACGGCGGGTGGATTTTTACAGATCTGTACCCGTGAGAGAGGCTCTCGATGGGGAACCGACTCAAGCCAGGCCTCTGTCACAGCTCGGCCTTGTCTCTTTAAATTAGCCTTACAGGGAAAGAAGTTAATGACGATCAGTAGGCTTCTGTGTGCTGCTGAAATAGATAGAAACAAATAATGAGAATTAACTTTTATTAAAGTTACACAATCACATCATAGCAGAGCAGGAAGACAAGAGCAACATGGGCTTCTGGGCTCGTTGCCCACGTTAGCCATTAGTGAGGACAAAACAGCAATCAGTTAATGTCCAAAACAGTGAGATGACTGGAGCTGTGTGATAGTCTTAAAGTCATTTAAAGACCAGTCATCTAAGGATCTCTATTAATTCAATATAAATGCAATCCATTCTTTAGGAATTGCTTGGTTATTTTATAAGTCTTGCAAAGGATGTCGTTGTACACTGGAATGAAATATTGCACCTGAAATACACAGGATGATACACGCTAACTAGATGCATCGATGTACATGTATTGGCTGACAGAAGCCAGTGCAAATTATCACCTGTAGAAACGACATGATTGAAATTCATCTGTAAACTATAGTGAAAAGTGTAGCAGCAGGATCAATAGCAAATAGTGTCCCATAACAGCATACTGAAATCGGAAAAGTATCACCAAAACAGAGCTTGAGGATGTACTGGTGGTCACACGCTTGGTTGCAGTCTCTAAAACACCCGTCTCTTAAATGTGACGGATTCCCCTGCCAGTCTCACCGCCGGCACTAATGTCAGGACCACAGCAGCCTCCAGCAGGCTCCTAATCCCTCCTAATGGGGAATTGTCATCTCCAGGCTAATTTAAACCCTCCAACCACAGGGCCACCTCAACCTGCAGCCTGTTAATCCCCACAGCAGCTTTCACTTTCCTCCATCTCCTCTCCTGTTTCTCTGCAGTCTCTGGATCCCTGCAATGGGCTTCAACCCAGGCCTGGGGTCTTCTGCCACCTCAGAGAAACACAGACTTTCAATCATCTCAGCACACCCTGATCGTGCCAGTCTGATTTGTGTGTAATTATATTTTGGGACATGTTGGCTGCTGGATGTCGTCTTTGCCCACAGTGGGGAGAAGAAGAAAGAACCTGATTTCCTGCACTGCTTCAAAAAATCCGCCAGAATATGCTGCTTCAAAATCAGGCAGAAGTATCGCGTAAAACTTTTTATTTTGTGCTGAAATGCACAATGAAGAACAGTTGGAGACAGATTGCTATTTTGTAGCGTATTGATATTTGACTTGTCTTGATGCTGTTTACTTTTACTACACCTTATGGTGTGTCCTATGCTTATATCGTCCAAAGCCATTGTTCTCAAAGTTATTTCCGTTCGTGAAGCCTGTAGTTGTCAAATTTTCAATAGGAAGTTATTACAGTATATTATTATTACGCTGGTTGAGATATTAGCCTTTTTAACTGCTTAACAATATAAAATAGTTGTATTGTCAGTTTAGATTTACTGAGAATATGGTTGAATTTTTCTTTTTCATTTCTGGCTGCAAAAGCTTCAAGAATTCATGATCTGTAATAATTAGGTATACGGAAATTAGTAAAAAACCTCTCGCACATGGTCAAGCAACCTATCTAGATTCTTGCAATGTAAATGTATTCAGCTACTGTACACACTTTGCAAGTGTAGATAACTTGCTAAAAGTAGTGAATAAAAGCTCTCTCCTTGATCTGCCTCTCACTATCTGAATGCTAAGACAGGTGGGTTTAATTGTGTGAAGCGTAATTTGGGGCCTTTTAGCATATCCGTGCTGTAGCATGCATTAACATGAGCACAGTAACAGGTGTATGCCTGTGAGCATGTGCGATTTACCCTTGCTAATTAACCCACTCTGGTGAAAAGAAAGACGGAGTGAGAAAGAGAATTAAAACATAAAAAAAAAACCTTACCATCCAATCGTGAAGCAGGTGTGTTTTCTCTGTCTCTCCCTGAATGCTTGAAATAAACCATCAACCAGCTGGTCAAAGGAAAGTGGGAAAAAAATGGCCTGTTAACTTTATCTTTGGTATTTGCCTCAATGGTAACATCTAAGTAGATGAGCTCTGAAGCTCTGGCATGAAGCAGAATGATAACAGGGCACATGTGGTATAGGATAATTAAAACAGGACTGATAACATCTCTTCCAAAATAACGGCCGCAAAAGGCTGGGCGTCAGATGTTTGACCATCATCGATGGAATCCCAGCATGACTGAGCGCAGTGTGTGTGTGTGTGTGTGTGTGTGTTTTGGCACTGAAGTATTTTAAAGCCAGACTCGGGCCTCCTCGGGTGAGAGCTAAAGACATTAATGCTGCTGAAAGGGGACCAAAATCTCCGCAAAGGGACTGAGGACAACAGCTAATTACAAACTTTCATATTTTAGAATCTGGTTTTGTGAAACATAGCCTGGGTTCAACAGGCCCCTGTATACAACACATTTTCATTTCCAGCATTTAGCAGATGCCCTAATTCAGAGCGACTTACATCTTATCTCATTATACAGTACATGTTGTTGAGGGTTAAGGGCCTTGCTCAAGGGCCCAACAGTGTCAACTTGGTGGGGCTTGGGTTTGAACCTGGGACCTCCTGATTAGTAGTCTAATGCCTTAACCACTGAGCTACTCCTGCCCAGACAGCTATTATAACACAACAGATTTTATATCCTCTTTCTACAAAAGAAGTTGTAAAATAAGAATTTGTACAATAAGAACAATGAAATGAGAGGAACCAGGGATGTTTCTTCCACCAACTGTGTCAAAGTGGTCAGGACACAGTTAGGACCTCAGATGGGCGATGTGCGTTCTTATCATCATTTCGATGATGAGGCTTTTTTAAAGCTTGAGGACATGCAGGCAAAGGAGAAGTAAAGGACAACACTGGAGTTCCTACACTAAATACCAGCTTTGATAGAAAATCCCTCAATTCACTTTCTTTCATTCTCTATTTAAAGACCATACCGGAAGCGTCTATTACCATCTGCCAAAGAGGAGCCTCAGCGCATCAACAGTCCGAGAGCACTCCAACAATAGCCCCTTCAGCTGAAGATCACCGACAAAGGGATTAACTAATTCAATTAACGAACCAAAGTACTTTATAACTGTTAATTATGTGGCTCCAAGGACCGCTGTAGGGCCACCCGTCCCCTTTGTGCTGAGAGGAGCTCATCTGTTCTAATTGACCTCTGGGGAGCGTTCAGGGGGAGAGAGATGTCTTACGCGAGCCCACAGCTTGTACAAACAAACTGACAATTCACTTTGCGCTGGAGTGACACTCTGTGTAGCTGTGACACAAACCGCAATGACCTTGAAAGAACCACAGAAGAAAAGGCGTCTCTCGATTTCTTTCTCTCGCTCTCTCACTGTCTTACTTTCAGAAACTGAGTGCAAAGCCTAAAGGAGCGTGAATAGTTGCAGAAGTTGGAGCAGATGTTTGTGTTCATCTTTTGATTAATGGTAAGTCAATAGCTATTAAAGCTCTTCAGTCTGGTCACTGTAAACATCCAGTTTGTCAAAGTTTTAAGTTCCAGCTTTTTTTCTAATGCATTATAGCAATTAATTTGTCATATTCTCAGACATGCATAGCATAATATGACTCATTTTCCTATAGAACTCCAAACATCGTACAAAAAGCCTATTTCTCTTTACCATAGTGGTCGCCCAATAGCTGTCTGGATTAGCACACTATAGTATTCGTCCACACAATAGTGGGAGGGTGTGTTTAAATTGGGATTTAGCCATAGCCTGCATCCTCTTCAGTCCTATACATGTTTTCTCCACCCAACAAGAGTCCCAGACAGTGTCCCTCTGAACGCGTGGCCAATTCTGTTATTAATAGCCCTTCTTCCAGTGAATGGGGACTGCGTCTGACCTCCTTCCCCATCTATCCATGCCCAGGCTTCACTCGTCTTTTCCCACTCTCCCATTAACCCTTTCTCTCTGTATCCAAGCCTGAATCTCTGGAGTTTGGTGGAGCCACTGAGGCCTCTAATGACCTGTTCCACAGGCCATCCATCAGCTGGCAATTACAACATCTGTCGCCATCACAAAAGAGGGCCACAAAGATGGCTCGGGCAACTGTCTCTCTCAGAGCTTCCCCTTTTCACTTGCCGGATCCCCCTCGATTATGTCTGGAGGTGAAAAGAGGGGGAGACACAAACACACGGTTACTTTGTGTGGCGAAAGGGCCAGCCGCACAACACAGACAGGCATGCTGACAGCAAACACAAACATGGCTAAACAAATGGTTCACGCCTACCTCTTTAGATTTCCATTCGAATGCATTCTGTGACTCTGAGAAAGTGCTCTGTCTTCCGAAAGCTGAGAGGACCTTACCAGCTGCCATCGGCCCTCCTCGCTACAAAGAAACCTTTTCATGCCTGAACAATGAGAAGCTCCCTCTCTTTATCCTTCTAAGTTCGCTTCATGCCATGTATTAACTCGCCGAATGCCTACAGACTCTCAAGCTTATTTGATTAACAACTTGTGCCAGAGTCGTTTAATTTTAAACCTTAATGTGATCAAATAAACCTACAAATGCACCACAAAGACAGAACCTTTTTAGCATTTCTTAGTTCTCTCTCTTGCTGCAGAGCATTTGTGACAGTTTACCTTCATGTTTGAGTGGCTACATTTGTAGGTGATGCTCGTCGGCATCTTTTCTGTCTCACAGTAGGAGGACAGTGTGGGACTGTGCCCCATTTCTCTCTCTCTCTCTCTCTCTCTCTCTCTCTCTCTTAAAAGGAGGAAGGGGGGACGGATAGATGGCATGACATCACGGGTAGAGGCAGCCGTACACACTGCAAAGGTCAGGCAGCCCATTGATCCAGGGGCCCCCGGTAGAAAACCAGCGCTTTATGGGCCCTCTCCACACACACTGAGCCATAGAGGCGGCCCACAGACGCGGCCTTGTTGACTCGCCATTCAGAGCCAGCCAATCAGCGGATTTACGCTTTGATGTGCGGCTGAGAAATAAAACCCTTTATCGTAGTGACCTTTATCGACGGATGGATTAAAATCCATCACAACCCCACCCCCTTTCTTTCTTTTGCTTTTTCTTTTCTACAATCACAAATCTAAGTTACAGTGTGACCAGGTTTCCTCTGTTATTGCTAAGAAAAGCTTTTTTTTTTTCCTTGCTTTTTTTTTTTTCTCCTTTCCTCTCTTGCTCACTCAATTCTGGCATTTTGTGTCAGGTTGCAAATAGGAAGCGTTCTTTTTTCCGGGTACAATAGTTTTAACCAATTGTTGCCCATAATCATGAAAATACACAAGCAAAGAGATATTTTTAAACTAAATAAGATTATTTTCTTACTTCTTTCACTGTCATTGTAATAAAAAGTGTACAGTAATTTTCTTGTCAAAGTAAAGAAATCAGGGTAAACTTCCTTATAAGGCTATAAATATTTGGATTCATGATAAATAATCAGTTAACAGTGATGAAACAAACTGTCTCAGGGCATTCTGCCTTGCCATATTTGTCAGCATGTAACTTCTGTGTCTGTCAAATTCAAATTTTATTTGTCACATACACAGTCAATGAACAGCAATGTAAATGTAGAGAATTCCAATTTGGCTTAAAAATAGATTGACACTAATTTAACTCCACTTTTAAAGCTATGTTTGAAACTCCATTTACTTCTGATATGTTTGACATAATTAGCTATTTAGAGGGAAAAAAATATCCACAGGACTCACTCTGTAGAGCTATTGCATTGGAAGTACAGACATTAATTCAAATACATTTCCGGATTTATTATTTTTTTTGCAGTCACAAAATCATTCACAGAATCAAAGAGTAAAAAGTATTACAATTACTGTATAATCACAAAACTATAATTCCATGTTGGTACATTTAAAAGATAACAGTAACACTTTATATAAATGTCACAGTACTGTCTAATAAACTATTATTATATGTTTTCAAGTTTTTACTGCCTTGATAAAATATTATACTGTACACATCATTTTAATTCATTTTAAATCTGAATTGAAGACATTTTTTTCCTAACATTATAATGTTAATTGAAAAAAATGAACTTTGTATAGTGTATTATTCACTGTATATTACCTGTTATTAGGTTATTATTATGTTATTATGTCTGTTATTAACTACATTCACCCCAAGCTCAGACTGTGCAATGTTCAGGGAAATGCACAAAAAAGACTCAAAAGCTACATCTCAGACCTTACAGGCCTGACTGAACATGTTAAATGTTAAAGTCCATGACAACACAATTAAAAAATATATATATATGGGCTGCTTGGAAGTCGCCAGGAGGAAAATCTTCTGTCTAAAACAAACATAGACCCGCTATGATCAGATGATTTTGATTATGGTTTTACACAAAAAACTGAATTTGGAGATGAACTTTTACACATGAATGTATGTATAATGCTGTAAGAATATGTTCATAACATCTTATGATACATTAATACATAGTGAATAATTACAGGATTAAAGTTAATGTTATAGTGATTTATACCTAATTAATTGTCAAATCATTGTCTGAATTGCATTAGATGTTTATAGTGTTTACAGTGTGTGCAATAATACATACACCTCAAGCCTTCTTACTACATTCCTTTTAGATTGAAAAATAAAGTCAAAATGTTTTATTTATTTATTTTTATATATTTTTATTTATTTATTTATTTATTTATTTTTATATTTATTTATTTTTTTATTTATATATTTTTACAAAATATAGACAAATAGACAGCACTGGCTTGACAAAAGTTTGAAACTGTTTTATTTATTTTGTCTTAAATTATTTTGATTTATGAATGTATCACTTATTATGTGATATTAGGTTATATACGTACACTACTTATAATGAATCATGTTGATTTACTGAGTACATTTTTCCTGAATAACTATAATGAATAAAATGCCTTAGTTGATTATTACATGACATGAAAATGTGTTATTCATTATTAATGTGACTTTTATAGGAAGTTTTATTGCCATTGCCTTGTTGTGCATTTCTCACATACTCTTACTACCCACTTTATTAGACACACCTGTTTAACTGCAAATATCTAATCAGCCAATCACATTAGGCATGTAGACATGATCAAGATGATCTGGCGCTGAAGCACCAACCAAGCACCAGAATGGGAAAGAAAGGTGATTTAGAGTAAGTGACTTTGAACGTAGCATGGGTGTTGGTGCCAGACAGGCTGGTCTGAATATTTTTTAAATGGCTGATCTACTGGGATTTTTATCTTTACTGTTTACATAGAATGGTCTGAAAAAGAGAAAATATCCAGTGAATGACAACAGTGGGTGACAATGACTTGTTGATGCCAGAGGTCAGAGGAGAAGGGACAGATTGTTTCGAGCTGATAGAAAGGCAACAGTAGCTCAAATAGCATCTTGTTCCAACCAAGATATGCCAACAAACAACATGTCACCCCTTGAAGCAGATGGGCAACAGCAGCAAAACACCACATCTGGTGCTACTCCTGTCAACTAAGAGCAGGAAACTGAGGCTACAATTTTGAAAGTGCTAAAAACCGGACAATAGATAATTCAAAAAGTTGCCTTGTCTGATAAGTCTTGATTTCTGCTGCAACATTTGGATGGTAGGGTTAGAATTTGGCATGAACTAACATGGATGCATCTTGCTTGGTATCAACAGATTAGGCTAGTGCTGGTAGTGTAATGATGTGAGGGATATATTTTTGGCACACACCGGGTCCCTTAGTACCCACCAGCATGGTTTAAATTCCACATCCTACCTGAGTACTGTTGCTTACCTTGTCCATCCCTTCATGACCACAGGATGACATGCGCTTGTCATCATGGACCAAAATCTCTAAGAAATGGTTCCAGCACATTATTAGCATATTATTATTTACATTAACAGTTTTGATATTGTGTCAGTCGAATATCGGTATTTTAGTAGAGTTTATATAGTGTTTTAGTGTTTCACTCTCTGTCTTGTCATTTTACAAGTTGCTTCAAACCATGAACAAGAATGCAGAAAAAAATAGGATATTAGACCAAAAAGTGAGAGAAAGTGAAGCATGCCTCTGGGGTAATGGATGAAGAAAGCCGGGTGTGCGTGAACATGTGGAGAGCGTGTTCACCACTTAATTCAGGCAAATCCCTGAGGAAAGCCCACCTGAGAGCATTGAGAGCTCCTGCTGTGAGGAGACCATCAGCATTACAGAGCATTACTGCAACACGACAGCAAAAAACAGTCAATCCATTACATTTCCCTCTGGAGCATGGACTGAGGAAGGTAGTGTATACATGTTCCTCTGTGTGAAAAACACTCTGACTACCTCTTTAAAAATAAATAAAAAAATAATCTGCAAATTAAAATATGTAAAAAAATAAATAAAAAAAGAAGAGTAAGTCATGTCAGCATAACACCACAGGGTGCAGGAACTCCACTATCTAACAGTCCCAGTAAGTCATATGCCTCACTAATCACTCTCACCTGTGTCTTGCCTTGTTTAACACTGCTATTTAAGTTTCAGTCTTTCAGCGTCCATCAAACACACACACACACACACACACACACACACACACACACACACACACACATTTCCTATAGTTGATATATATGCCGGTTAATAGCTTATATTCTTTATTTTCTCTTACCTCACATCTACGGTTCATGTTTATGGTTTTTGTTTCCCCCTTTTGGGTGAGTTGTGCACCCTTATCGTTCAACAAAATGCAAAATTTTCAATTCCACAAACAACAATATTCACATGTGTACCAGATTAATATACACTGCCTGGCCAAAAAAAAAAAAAAAAAAAAAAAAAAAACAATTTAACA
>JAQMYJ010000033.1:32185871-32218341 GCA_030014305.1 Clarias laeviceps | reverse complement strand
GAAAGGTGATCTCTTTCTCTCTGCTGTCCCATTTTATACACAAACATCTCTGCTAACATAATCAACGCCCTGTACATTCAAACTCACTACTCTTTATCTGACCCAGACCAGATTGTCCATACCTTATCATTTATTCAGGGACAACTACAATCAGGTTGTTTCTATTCTGTTCTCGGCCTTGTCTTTCTATGTTTCAGACAGGTTTAAAACTTCTATAGTCTACGTGGCACACTTACTACAAAGATCATAATTAATACATGATTAAAATGTGATTTTTCCATTACAATTATTATGAATACACAATGTGTTTGACAAACCTCTCCATCTTTCAGGGCCTATACTGAAAAGATATTCAGGGTATGAATGAATAACTGAATGAATTAATATTGCATTGTTGTTGATTGTGGTGGTGGTAGTTGTGGTAATAATAATACAGACATTAGTGTTTTTTTTATTAAAAAAAGAAAAATCCACACAAGAGTTATTTGATGGTAATTCTTCAAGGTTTCCACGTATATGATTGTCAGCCTAGTTGAAAGCTATGTGTCATTCATGCATCAAACAAACACTGCCAAAAATTAATTCCAATAATATAGAAACAACTGTTGTTTGTTTGTTTTTTGTTTTTTTGTTTTTTGTTTGTTGGTTGGTTGGTTGTTGTTTGTTTTGTTTTTTGTGTGCTTTTTTTTCTAAATATTTATTAGGCATATCTTCCTAAATTATGTTTCATAACATGATTACTAATTACAGGACCAAACATGAGGGAATGAGGGGCGCAAAAAAATCTGCAGAACCCAGGACTAATTAGGCTACCCAGACCTATAAGGGTGCAGAGTAATGGGCTAATGAAAAGCCCAGGAAGGCTTAGCCCAGATTCTGGAGCACCGAAATGCCAATTAATTTGGAAAGGTAAATATGGCAGGTGTTCTCCGTGTAGTAGGTAGAGCAGTGAGAGTCGGGTTTAAGCAGTCACTCCAGTGCAGGAGGGGTGGGGCAGAGAAACGACATGGTGCCGCCCCCTGCTGGTAATCTCTTTTGATTTTCCCTCCATGTGGTCACTTAAAATCAGTCCCACCGAGCTCAGTGGTGCAAAGTCTCTCTCTCTCTCTCTCTCTCTCTCTCTCTCTATGTCTTTCTCTCTCTCTCTCTCTCTTTCAGTCTTTCTCTCCTTTAGCAGAGCGTTCATTTTTCGTATTGTTCAAGCAGCTTATTTTATTCTACTTTTGCCTGCCATATAGGATCACTTGGTAATACTAAAGTTTTAACATGGAGATAAATTATTATTATTATTATCATTATTATTATTATTATTTGTACATGCTGATTTGTAATTAGTATTACTTTTACTAGTATTGTTAGTTGGTTATTTTTTATTCCTTTTTTTTCTGTTTCACTTGAAATGTCTGAGCTCTAGGAGCTCTATTCTTCTTATTTGTGTCACTTACAATAGATCTTCGGGGGTTTAGGAAAGGATTTCCTGGAGTTTAGAAGCCTTACACGACATAATTCCCGGTTTATTGATCTAACACTCACTTACAACAAAGATGAGGAGAAAAAAATCTTTACAAACGCAATGGTGAAAAAAAATCCAATGTTGAAAAAAACTCAAATGGTGAAAATAAGAATACATTATAAACAACCTTAATATTCAATGAAATTGTTGAAATGTTTACATTTTCTTACCAAATGCCAAATGCGTGTTTATATTTATTAGAAGCTGTTTTATAAACTGTTTCTAATATTTGCTTTTTGTTTAAATTGAATAAAAACATTTGAATTTGAAATAAGGCCTAATTTTTTCCTCTTTGCTCCATCCAGGTGAGAGTGAATGAGTGATAAACTCATCTCCCTCAGTCTCCCTCATTAATAGTGTCTGTCCTTCGTTTCTAGGGCCACGGGAGACTAAAGTCTAACAAAATTAGTATGCCAAAAAGTCACCCCCTCTTGGGCCCTGTAATTTTCTTGCAAATGATTTCCGTTTTAAGGATGAAACAAACAAGTCAGTGCCATTTCTGTTCTTCCGACGCCAGGGGCAGGAGTACGCATGCGCACGGACGTAAGAAGAAGTTAACCAGAATCAGCAGGTGGTACTAAGGGGTGTGTGTGTGTTTGCGCGCGTGTGTGATGGGGGGGGGGGTAGATACATTTGTTTTGTTTTTTATATAATAAATATGTAATTGTTATTTAGATTTATACTTCTGTGGGCTAGACATTGTGTAGTAGAATTATTTGAGTTGATATACTTGGCAAGACGGAAAGCCGCAAATAAGGCAGGGAAGCTTTGAGAGTCATGCTGCTCTTGGTTGAACACTAAAGATCTGAATGAATGAATTCAGATCTGAATTTTTTCATCGCCATGTATTTTAATGTAGTTTAAATATAATATATTTTTCTTAATTCAAACATAAAGTAATTAAATTGTTTAAACGCAGACATTTACAACCTGGTTTCATTTATTTTACTGTGATAAGATAAATACTGTGGTGTGTGTGTGTGTGTGTAATCTAATTAAATAACTGTATCTAATGTTTTCATTTTTAAACAAATATATATTTTATTTTGCGCATTATGGTGAAGCTAGGAGAATTTTCTTGCAAAAGATCTTTGGATAAATAAAAAGTACATTTAAAAAAATAGGTCATTATAAAATGAATAATGTGGCTTCGTCTAATAATAATAATAATAATAATAATAATAATAATAATAATAATAATAATAATAATAATAATGCTTTCAGTAGAAAACATGTTTTATGTTGCACATAACTATAACAAAAAGATTTAGAAAAATAATTGCGTCTGTTTTTTCCCCCTTAAACTTCATAGTTTATTCTGTAAGGAGGATGATGATGATAGTAAAAACTCCGTATTAACACACATTTATGTACACACACGCAGTGTGTAGAAGTTAATTGCACCGTTTTCTCATCCTAAAAGCGTGCATAAATCACGGCTGTGTGTAACAGTATTAGGCGTGTGTTATATTTTTTTATGTTCCTATCGCGGTCTTCAGTAGCTCTCCATGATTCTCCATAACAATAAATCATGTTGGCTCCATTTTTCCCAGGAGCCTTGTGCTTACCAGCCTCTTATTCTAAACACAAGAACAGTATTAACACAGTGTTTCACAGGTAAACTTATAATAATAATAATAATAATAATAATAATAATAATAATAATAATAATTGTTATTATTATTATTATTATTATTATTATTATTATTGTTGTTGTTGTTGTTGTTGTTCATATTATTTTTTATAAACAAAGGTCCATAATATTCGTTAGACAGTGCATCATCTAAGCAAAGCTTTTTAGCATTTTAGGTTATTATAAAATAAAAGCAATAAAGTAAAATAAAGTAAAAAAAAAAATCTGCACCTTTTGTCCTGCAGTCTAAACCCGGGTTGAATATCGTGCTGGAAAATGATTTGGAAAAGAGAAAACACAACAGCCTGAAGGGTTTAACTCAACGTCCAGCTGGCGGTCTTTACGAATTATTGTTCTGCACATTTTTCTCAAACGGGGAAAAAGTGAGTTTAGTACACTGGTGTTTTTAATCTCTCGTTTTTTCTGTTGTTTTCTTGTGGTTTCAAATTGTTTCCAAATTTTCCTGTGTCCAGGAGTCAGACATGAATGTTTTAGAGCAGTAAACATTAGAAAACATGTTTTCTACTGAAAGCATTATTATTCAGCCATAAACATTGGATCTTAATGGAAACCTTGTGTAGAGACTCGAAATTAAGCTGTGGAAAATTTTAGACAGGATCATTCCCGTCATGCCAGCTCTTCAAACCGTGTAGACTTGCATCTCGCTCTCTGTTTGTGTGTGTGTGTGTGTGTGTGTAGCCACAAGGCCTAACCTGTAATATGCTAGATTTTCGTATTCACACCAATGAGGTGTGTTAACCCATCTAAACGCTATACGCGCAACATGTTATAAAAGCCGCACATGCCAACATGGTAACCCGACATGCCAAGCACCGTGAAGGCTGCTTTAAACAATGCATCACTTCCAATCTTGGCAGCGTTCACACTGTCAGAGTGGGCCAAGGTCACGTTTGGTTTGTAAGAGATGGAGACTTTCATCCAGGTGAACTGAAAAGTAAGCAAGAAAGAAAGAAAGAAAGAAAATCGTTTTACGAATGATGGATGTAGTGGTGAATTAAAGCAGCGTGAGTCTCTCTCTCTCTCTCTCTCTCTCTCTCTCTCTCCTGAAGATTCAAAAAGTGCTTTATGGGCATGAATAAATATGGAATAACTGTATTGCAAAAGCTCGGTTACAGACTGGGAACAAGTAAAAAAAAAAATTTATTAAATAATTAAATGTGTGTGTGTGTGTGTGTGTGTGTGTGTGTGTGTGTGTGTGTGTGAGTGGGACATTAAATATTTTTTGTCCCAGAATTTGCCTCGTCTTTTGCCTCACTCCGTAACTGGGTATTATTATTATTATTATTAGTAGTAGTAGTATTAGTAGAAGTAGTAGTATTAGTATTATTAGTATTATTCACACCTTACGCCAAGTGTTTCTGCATGGCGTAGGTTTTGGCAAAACCCTATACAGGATAAAGTTATTACCAAAGATGCGTGATGTATGCACAGCACAGTATGTATGTATGTATGTATGTATGTATGTATGTATGTATGAATGTTTAAATGTTTGAATTGATTTCTTTATTTGTTTGTTGGTTTGTTTATATCAAATTAATGGATAATTTTTTTCCTTCCAATGACTTCTACAAACTACAACTTTTTCCACAAACTTTTTTTTTTTAATTAATGCCTTTAATTTTTTTTGGTTGATGGCAACATCAGCGCAGCTCTGTAAATTGCTCTTTAATGAGATTTTGCTACAGGGGTTAATCTGCTACTGACAGAAAAAAACAGACGCCTTGAAAACATCTGTAGACCTATCATTTCACTCTGAAGATTACACCCCTCCCCCCATGTCTCAGAGAGAAAAATGGTCACTATACAGAAATAAGACTCCTCCATCTGACCTGATGTATGGGACTTCACTTTGGGGAAAGTTAACTTTGTTTTTATATCAGCTAATGAGCTTCTTAGTGTTATATAACCCCGATCCTGAAGAATTGTAGCTCTACATGGCCTTCTGTATGAAATCACAAATATTAAGTTGTTTATAGATGCTGAGAAGCATCTGACCCCAACTGTGCAATGTATGGGTCATTATCTTCAAATGGTCAAGTGGGTTTACTAATGACACTTTTAAACGAGCTGATGTTTTGGGGATTTATATGATGAACACTTTTGTCTTTACATCTGTGCTAGAATCCATTAAAACTACTTGGTCTGAGTTAAGTCTATTTTCTTGCATGTGAAGAGAATACCTTACCATAAGGTCTGCTTTCACTTTTTATGTAGTTGATTTAGCAGAATACTAAGGATTAAGATTTATCATACCTGTTGTACATGAACACATCATATTTCCATGTCATCCTCTCTAAACCCATTGGCCATATACAGAATATATATTTTTTTAGGATCTGCACTGTGGAGAAGGAATGTTCACCTGCATCCCTGTCCTCCAAGTCCATGTATTTTCAGGATTCTGCAATGTAGATTACTTCCTCCAGGGAGTCTGGAGATGATCCCAGAAACTCATCCAGCTTAACAGACATGTTTTCTGGCTCACCTCCAGAAAAAAAATAGACCATATCATGCAGAGCTGCAGCCAAGCCAGAAAGCCCCAAATTATATCTGACATTTTGCATCACATCAACTTTTATACTCTTAGTTTCCCATCATGCCAAGACTAACCATTTAGGCTTGCACCTCTCTCTCTCTCTCTCTCTCTCTCTCTCTCTCTCTCTCTTGACACAGTGATTTAGATTTTATTCCCATGCTTTTATAGTTGTGTTTTTTTTTAACAGAAGCTATGTAAAAGTTATGTATGTTAATGTTAGCATGTGTTGCACTGTATTTGTGCAACACAATTACTGTGTCCAGTTAAAGCCTTGCAGATGTGACTTGCAACTCTCACCTGCTGTTTGTACAAGCCACATTCGTTTCTAGCAAGTACTGCTCTAATTGTTTTGTGTGGGTTTTGCTCTGTAAAGCAGACACTGAGTCAGTAGCTGCCAGGATAATTACAGACCAGGCGTTTTCAGTGAAAGGAAAAAAAGCACTTAGTAATCCATGGATCTGGTGTAAACTTCCCATCTGACAGAATTTGGTGTTGTAGTGTACACCAAGTATATTATTCTAACCTGATTCAGTGATGCAATCTACTCATGCAGTATAAAAGAGAATGTTGCACTTATCAGTTTATCTTATGACTTCTGGTCATTAACTTGGAATGTCCTAGGAAACCTATCCTGCTCTCAGTATATATACTTTCACATGGAGCCCTTTCTCTGTTTGTGTGTATAACCCATTATATACTTCTGAATGACATGTCAAAACAGAACTAGTGATTGGAGTCTGTGCTGATGCCAGAGATTGTCCGCTGGCTCAGCAGGACGTTGGGTCTTCAATGGTGCGAATGGGCACATCTTGTCTGGCCTTGCCATTGCTTTGGCTGTCTTTTGGATGGAAACACATGTCACATCTATGCCAAGCACCAGCTTCCAGGCACTGGCTGACCGATGGCAGAGGGCACAGTGCCCACCGAGAACCTGGTAGCCATCACCACCTCCACTTGACACAATGCTGGCCAGTTGTCATGAATAGAGGGATCAAAATGAAGACCAAAATGTGCAAGTCTCTTGCATCACATTTAAATAGATGGATGTATTTGGGAAGAAATACACACAAGTTGTTGTTGCATTATTAAATCTGGTTGGTCAGAAGGTGTTGATCTTTTTTCTAGAAAAGCAGATATTTTTTTGTTTTCTTTTAAAAACACAGACTTATATTAATCAGCTAATTTCTATACAGTATTTTTGCAGTAGTAACATCTAGTTGACATGGACTTGGATGGTAGATACTTCATATAATTTAAAGCTAATGCTAAACAGATTAAGATTCTTGTAATTATTTGGCTTATTAATAAACTTTAACATAGAATCAACAAAAGAGAGGACAGTACTGGAATCAGTGTAGAAAATTGAATGAATGTAACAATCAAGAGGTAAAAACATAACATCTCATTCATTTATAATTGCAAATATTGCTTAATAAAATGCTATAAAAACAATTTAGAATGTTCTGTTATTGCCTTTTTCTATAATCTAATTGGTGAATGCAGCCTTACTGAGGAAAATGTGGAACTCTTCATAAGTACTTAAATATACATACAAAAAAGTGACCCTGAAAGTCTGAAACATCCTTAGCAGTTTTAATTATTATCAACTCTTCTAGATTATCACTGTGGCATTGTGGCTTGCCTTATATGTTGCTGTAAGCCATTTCTAACCAACTAGAGAATCAAACTTGTTGCATGACCTCACGCAATGTAATGTTAAAAAGACTAAAGAAGGGAGGTGGCTCTTTAAAACCAAAAACACGTGCAGCAGCATGCATGTGCTCTTGTCTGATAATGGCTGGCAGGACATCTTTCCTTTCTTTATTGTGGCGATTTCAAGAAAAAGAGCAAAATCTCTGGGTGCCAAATTAAGCGGCGTGCTGATCCACGCTGACTGCACGGGGTAACGAGCAGGCCCAGAGGATATTTGCAGGGTCACACAAAGGAGGTGCTGGGGAAGTGCAGGGGAAATCGTGGCTCCAGCAGGAAGCTTCGCCAAGTCGCTAAATTCTGCAGGCCATCCTCGGTCGCTTATCAGTGCTTGGAAGGAGATCTCTTTGGCATAAGCCAAGTCTGCTTGCTGCTACATCAGACCGATGGCAAAGTGTGCTTAGGGAATGGAAGATTTGGTCGTTTGTGTGAAAGAGGTTAGGAAGGGTTGAGGAACTGTGAGGATACGAGATGTCAACAGTATGATGCTTTGCTTCAATCCATGTGGCCCCGTGTAGCTCAGCACCAGTTTTTATCGTGCTGTATGAGCTTGTAGCATGAGAAAATGTCATAAACTACGTACATTTTGTCCATTATCTCAACAAAGAGCCATTTTGCAATGCCACCATGACACTGAATCGAGTCCCACTGTTTTGTCAATGTGGGGTATAATGGAATTAATAACATCAACTGTGCATTGCCGTGAGCTCTTGCAGTTTTTTCCTCCCTTTTTAATCTCTGAAGCATATACTATGTGCTCACAGGGGATGATTTACTGTTGGCAAGAACCTAATGATGCTTCTCTGGTGTCGAACGCTGCATCAGTGAAGCTTGCATTCTCTCCAGCAATGATTGTTTCGGCATTAAGTGTCCAGACTTACTGTGGTTGTTTTTTTTTTCTGTTCGTTTAATAAATAGTGTTGTTGCCTCATACTTCTAATTTGGAATAAACACATCGCTCCTTTACAAATATTTGACACCTAAGTCATTTATGGAAGCTGTAATTAATGCCATGTTTGTTATACAGTCTATAAAGACTTATACATGCTACGGTTTCCTTTGTTTTGTCAAAGTAATTATGGGTTCAGCTATCTGTATACTTGATGAGTTTTTTTTTTTTCTTTCTTTCCTCAGCGCTCCCTGATAAATAACAAAATAAGTCAAAGCCTACTTTGTATTCGGTAATTAAAGTGAAAAATATAGCAATGCAAATCTTTAATTGGACTCCAAGAGAGAGATTCAGATTTTCTCTTTAATGATAAGAGATGACTGGGGACAGAAAAACAAAGTGCATTGAATTGGAAGTTCAATTAATCACAATACAGAAAACAAGCAATTTACCATACAGCGTTCTTCTCATTCAGGGAATCTCACAACCCAGGTAATGTTCTTTTAATCATCTCAGTGCGACATTAGCCATCTCCTAGATGAACAGATGGATTTAAAAAATCATGCTCTCACATAGAGTGAGCGCAATGTGTAACCGGCTGCATCGAAGCAGACAGTAATGATAAGCTACACGAACTCACTTTACTGCCTGACGTGCCTTTTGTTATCAAGTCTTGATACAAAACACCAGTTTTGGAGTAATGACATTCACTTAAGGCTTCAGGAGAGTTAATTAAATGTTTTGGCTCAGTGTGAATTTGTAAATAGGAAATAAAATGTCAATTATTAAATGACATGGCCAAACATTCTTTCGTTCGTTTCATGTGCACTTGCTCGTCCTGTTGTCTCTTTTTCCCTCCATCAGAGATAAAAGTTCATTTGAAGTGTTGTCTTTCCACTCATTAAAGCTGAATTCCACACCATCTGTGAAGTGACACAAACACACCTGCTCTGCTCCCTGCCGCCTCTAATGGCTTTTCACAATGTGCAGGCTAGCTTACAGAGTCAACGGAGCTCCATCAAACAGCCACTCCACTCCATAATTACACTTTTCAGATAAACAATCTGGTCTTTTTTCTTAATAGAGAGTTAATAGCTGAAGTAATAGTATACTCGCATTAAGTATGACATGATGGCACAGCTGTGTAAAGAAGACCACTGGATAATGGTTGTGCATAATCTCTTAGTGCTAAACCTTTTAAGATCATGGCAGAGGAGGTCTTGACTGGATTTGATGAACTTGCTGGAACCCTGGGTTTGTGCTGACAGCACAGGAATCAGTGCTGGATGTCGGGATGAAGGGATGTGCAGCAGACTTTGCCCTTTGCCCACTCGATCTGTTCCCGAGTCGGGGGTGAGGTCTTCATACCCTGCTGTGGTCTTCTGAAACCAGAGACTGTTGAAGTGATGGTGTGCCCACACCCTTGCATCTTTACATAAAGTGTTGCATAAAGACGTTTGGGACATGCTGGTCACTGCTTTTCTTGCTTACTCCCTCCCTCTGGGCATGAACTCCTCCAGGCCAGGGCTCAGACCACCCCAGGCTGGTCAGCAAACCCTGCTTACACCTGCCATAAAACTTGAAAGCCTTTGCTTTGAAGTGTTCAAAGCCTAGCTGCCTGACCTTTGATGCAACTTTGGCCACAACACATGTTTAGCACAGTGCGTATAAAGCAGCCTGCTCTGTCCAAGGACTGTTTGGCTACATGTGTGAGATGTAAGGGTCCATGCATGGCAGCCATGCATGGCCTTCATGCTGTTCCCAGCAGCATGAGGGTGGGATGGGGGTCACCAGCGGGATAGAAAAAGGCCAATAGAGATTGATCTCTACTGAGTCCCTCATATGTTCAGCAGTAACCCAATGAGCCCTCAAAAGTTAAACTACACTCATAGGCAATCAAAGGCTTTCATTCTGTAGCAGTTCTGTCCTCTCATAGCAAGAGCTGTTACTAACGGTAGTATAATTAAAACAATTTTTGTAAGAATTTTAGTTTTTTCCATTAACTAAAGAACAACCTCAACAACAACATGACCTTGCTTTTTTTATAATAATATTGTTTTCCCTGGAAAGAAAAATGTAGAATAGAGATTGCTAAAGTTAACTTAAAATAAATGCAAGCCAATTGCCACTCTTCATTTTCTAGTTTTTCATTTTTTCTGTTGGTGCTTTGGTTGTTGACCTGCATATGGCGATGAATATTAAAAATCCATAAGCAGTTAAAAACACCATTAGGCATAATGAGGGTCATTGTAAAGTTGCGAAGATTTAGAACAGTAGAGAATCTGCCTGAAATTCTAGCACTCTGGCAGGATAAAGATGAGGGAGGCAATGAGAAGCCAGAAGATCAGAATTATACAGTCCTTCGGCTGGGATATTTTGTATTGTGATCAAATGAGACTCTATATTTATTTGGGGGAATCTCTAGCTTATATAATTTAATACACCTGACACCCCCCTTGCAAAAAATATATATATTATTGATGAATTTGTAGATCATGTTGATGCTTTTGTCAAGATTGCTGGCATTATGAATTTCCCAAAATATGTCTCCCACTGCAAGGAGCTTATACAGTGGTTAAATGTCTTTTACAGGCCTGCATAAAAGCTATACAACCCCACAGTATACGTTGATCAGCCATGACGTTAAAACCACTGACAGGTGAAGTAAATAATGTTGATTTTTTTTTTCTTTACAGTGGCATTTGTCAGGGGGGGTGAAGTATATAAGTGCACAGTCAATTCTCAAAGTTGATATGTTACACGTAGGAAAATTTTGATAAGGGCTAAATTTTCCTGGCTAGTGGGTTATGTCAGAGAGGAAGGGCTGTCTATGAGCCAGCAACAGTGTCTTGTGTGCTCAAGGCTCACTGATGTGCATGGGCAGCAAAGGCTGGACCATCTGGTCTAAAAGAGCTAATGTAGCACAAATTGCTGAATAAGTTAATACTGGCTCTGATAGAAGGTGCATCACACAGTGCATCACAACTTGCCACTTGCCACCGACCCCAGTCCACTGTCAAAATCTCCCACAGTGGGCAAACAAAAATAACAAGACCAATAGAAGCAATGGAAGATGGTGGCTTGGTCTAATCAATTACATTTTCTTAAACATCACATGGACAACCAGGTGGATGCAGGTCACTTAATTGGGGAACTGTAAACAAAAACAATGTACTATGGAAAGTAGATCAAATGATGATCAGTAGATCAGATGATGTTCAGATCAAATCATTTGTTTTGAATCATTGGGTCCTGGCATTATTTGGATGCTACTTTGTACCAACTACCTAAACATTGTTGCAGACCAAATATACTCATTCATGGTATCAGTATTCACTAATGACTTCTTCCCCATGCAACACTGCAAAAAAAATCCAGGAACTGTTTGAGGCAATTTGTTTAAGTCTTGACCTTCAAATCCCCCAGATCTTAAACTGTTTCTGTAAGATGTGCTTGACTATCAAGTCTGATCCATGGAAGCCCCACATTGCACTTTACAGGACTTAAAGGATCTACTTGCTGCCAGATACCACAGCACACCTTCAGAAGTCTTGCCAAGTCCATGCCTTGAGAAGTGAGAGTCATTTTAGCAGCATAAAGAAGACAATATTAGGCAGATGTTTTTAATGTTATGGCTTATCGTTGTATAAAATAACTTAAAATATGCTCCGTGAAATCATGCGTGGTGTTCCAAGATACCAGTATAAGTCTTTTTTTTCCTTTTTGTTACTCTATCCAATTTCACCAAATATGTTTTTTTTTTTTTTTTTTCATAAGAAGCTGATAATTTTAAAACCAGTGTTTTGGAGAGAAGCTATCTACTTGGGGAAATATGTTATGTTGGTGTGAAAATACAGTGTGCCAGGATGTTTATTTTATATAATTACTGAATTGAATATTTTGGATTTCATTTCATTAAAACTAAGCCAACAGTATTGTTCAGTGTCAATGCTAATGTATACCTGAGAATGCTAGGTTTTGACATGCAAGGTAACTCATTACAGCTTCAGGAACTCTCTTCTGTTTTTACATGTAGATTTGTCACCTTAACTAAAAAGCACCAGTTTACTGAAGTGTTCTTACTGTTTTAATAGAAAGAAAAAGGAAGCTAAAGGGAAAACAGGGAGCTAGTTTAAATTTTCCATGCCGCCTCTTCCTCACTAAACAGTAAAGCATTATTTGTGAGCTTGGCTTGACTATTTTATATGAGGCATTATATCTCTGTATAAATACCTTGGCCCATAACCACATAAGGCCCATAATGCTGTGAGTGCTGATCATTGGTCTGTAAATGTCAAACAGGGGATGTTGATATACTGCCCACCTCAGGGTGCTTTCTCCTACTGCCGCAGAGACAGTGTTCGAGTGACATAATCCCAACATGAGCCATGCTATAAAGGCAGTGTGGTTATATAACACAACGTTCCCTGCAGCACACATGCTTCCTTGCTTTCTTCCTCTCTCTCTATTAACTTTACAGGCCAGGCTGCTTGACAATGTTGTACATATGCCGCTTTATATAAAATGAACAAGGCTAGTATTTATAATGCACAGAAACACACTGTGAGCATTGGCTTAACAGTCTTTTTTCTCTTGCCTTTTTTTCTCTTTTTTTTTCTCTTCAGACATTATTTGGTTATTAGACAGTTTTCCTGAAAGTAACTTCAGATTGAGGGTAACTTCAGTTTAATGGACTTGCAAAGTGCTTTGAGCCAACATTTATGTCACACATTGATTACAGCACATACCGCTATAGGCCCGTCTTAAAATACTGTTTAGGAAAATGACCATTTAACTACCCCACAATTCCCAGTGGAAATGAAGTGGTGCTTCTAAAAAGAGGGGACATTTATGCACTTTACTGTGCATGCTTAGAAATGTGACATGCCCTCATCTTCATAAAATAGATCTGAGATCTGTGACAGTAATTGATTGTATGCCTAAATTTAGGTATGTAGATTCTGGAAGCATGGCTCAGACAAATGTTGACTGGGAGGAGGCGATGAGTCTCTATTCGGTTTGCACTATGACCTACAAACTGCATAGTCGACAATGCTTCCCTGCATGTGGAAATTCACTACCATTCATCTGCGTGAATGACTTGACTACCAAATAGTTTTTATATTTAAACTTAACACTTTCTGCTCTGTAAGTGTGAATTATTGAATATATTTTGCACTTTGTTCTGTAAAAAACTACATTTGTAGCTATCAGTAGCACATCTAATTAACAGTAAGGTGACATTATTATTGTCACAAGAAGCCCGGCATAAAATACAAAGCAGCCGGTCCACCAGAGGTGACCCCAGGGTGCCTAGAGAATCGACAGTTTGGAAATCAGTCTGGGCATAAGCAAAAGAGCATGAGTGGAACGGTTTGGGTGCGAGGCAGTCCAGTATTGCTGTCAACACCTAGGTGTCTGGAGATATGACGACCCCTTTCCGCTGTGACGAGTGTAAATCAAGTGGCCATTCTGAAACATCAGTGTTATGTAGTTCCCCTGTCGTGCATGGACCCTCGCTCTCGGCATGGGGCTCCATTCCAAGCTTGACAAGAGAAGGGCCCCTGCCTGAAGGGTGCCATACGGAACCAGGTTTCACACATCACCAGCGCCAGTGGAAATCCTGAAACACACACACACACACACACACACACACACACACACACACTGTAGTTGCCTTTCTAAGCTTATGTTTGCTTGACACTCATAGTGCAGATGCTTAGGTACAGCAGTTTCCATGTTTAACATTATGTTTACATTTTTCAGTAGTGCTTATAAATTATATAATGTATATATTATGCTGAATGCTATGTATGTATATATTACTCTGTTAATGAATTTATATAGTAAACATTTTTCATTTATTTGTGCCTAATCTCAAGCCTCATGAATCCAAATCATGAGGCTTGTTGGTATATTTCCAAGATACAGATAAATATTTCTAATTAATAAATAAATATTTCTGGGGGGGAAAATATGAATTTATGCATGTATAGTTTGTACAGTTGAACATATGTACCTCTTTCTTTTGCAATTTTTTTGACATGTGAACAAAGCACAACCAAACTCTTGTGTTTTGTTTGTTTAGGGTTGAAGGTGAGAACTTACACAGGTTTTTTAAGTGAACTAAATTGCTCTGGCACCTCATCAAGGACTAACTTTAGTGTTTGCAGAGCTTTGAAGGCTTTAATGAACTACACTAATAAACTAAACACACAAGTTCTCTAATAGATAGATAGATAGATAGATAGATAGATAGATAGATAGATAGATAGATACAAAAACACCAACAAAAAGATTTGCTGTTCATGGGTATAAAAGTACTCTATGCATTAGATATACAGTATGTATTACATTTTGGTGAACAACGGTCTTCTTGGTGTTCTTCTTGTCTTAGTCTTGTTGTTTGTTTGCTTGATTGCTGTTTATTGTTATAACTGAGCAAAACAATCGTCAACATTTACAACTGTTTAATTTACCACGACCCCGAGCTATGTACATAACTGTTTAAAGCCTCTATCAAAAAACACATGCGAGCTCACTAAGTTACGAACTAAAACAACCATCAGTCTAAAAATTACGTATATGGATGTGGGGTTTGACTTTAAACTTACAAAACATGTGAGAAATAAATGTTTATTAATAGTGAAATTCTTATTACATCAGTAATTAGGTTATGTTGTGGACAATGAACATGACATTTGATCTTTAATTTTTCATATTATCTGTGCCTGCTTTTTGTTTGTTTAGTATGTTTATTGCTCAAATTGTTCATCTACATTGTTTGTTTAAGAACATTACAATTTGCACCTGTTGTAGGACCGTGAACACGAATGAACCTTGTACGCGTTAATTCAGTATTAAAGTGCAAGAGTGTAAGATTGTGTGTATCGTGTATAGAAACGCTGCGCATCTGCCAGGCTGCATGTATGCACACTTTGCCCGTGTTCTGGTGCACTGAGCTGGTTAAACAGGGCAGGAGGGCAGACTCGGGTCAGTGTGTAGCACTACAATGGAGGGCTGGACAGCTGTTGTGTCCCGACAAAGAGCGCCGCTCTTATCCTCCGTGCTGTTTACTTAGCGCATTAAAACGCATGTTAGCGGCCTTGTACGATGGGTAACCCAGTCAACAAGCACGCGCGCGCGCGCACACACACACACACACACACACACACATCAATGGAAATTAGTGAGTAAATTATTGAATTTTACAAAGTGCAAAACAGTGGAATGATCTATCTATTTATCTATCTGTCCGATTCATACTTTATTTTTAGATGGCGCCCGATGGTCAATCTATTAACATTATATCTGGACATTTTAGCCCGCGCAAGTTGCCAAGTTATTACGCAACCCTCCGTCTTTGACATATCGTCCAAAGCATAAAGAAGGGGGAAACAGTGGTGAGAGCAGAAGTCAGTCTGTTAGTCAATCGCTTTCTTTTTCTGAGGCGCTGAGGCTTCAGGTTTTGGCTCTCTACCCTGCCGTGGAAAAGGGGACTGACAGTCTTGCCAAAGTGCTTCTAAAAGTCAGCACCGCCGTCCATCTTTGATTCACAGAACCATCCACACTCCCAAGAGCGCTCACTTTGATCTCTTTCATTTTTTTCTGCCTCTTTCTTCTCTGCCTCTTATTTCTCTTCCAGATCTGTTATGCACTAAAATGTCTTTGCTTTGCCATAGAAACTTCTTCTTTCCCTCTGAATATTGATGTTTTCTTCTTCGTGGGGGTTATGACATGCTGAATCAGAGCCTAAAAGCCATGAACAATAGCCACTATTCATGAGCGCTTTTTCGCCCGGCTTTGTTTGGTTTTGTCTTGTTGTCCAAATCATTCCTTTCTCCAAATGAATACAAATATTGTTGATTCTGCTGATGTCCGCGCCTCTAGTTAACTTCAGCTGCTTTTCGCCGCTTTTAAACACTTTGGCAGAGCAGCAGGTTGCTACTGTAGAAATCATACAATGAATGAAAACTGGAGCAGGACGAGAGGAAGGAGGAGGAAGAGGAGGACAATTTTGTTCCCTTTCTTCATCCATCTATTTTTCGCAAATCTTTATCCCTTACCTCTTTCCTTACTGCATTCTCCAAATATCCATTTTTCTTCCTATGTTGTCTTATGATCTTTCTGTATTTTATAAACAACAACAACAACAACAACAACAACAACAACAATAATAATAATAATAATAATAATCAAGAGGAAGAAGACACCTTTAAAGATCAAGAGGAAGAAGCCTTTTTTCAGCCTGATGGCATAAGGGTAGTCTACCTGATTTGATGCATCAAGGGTACCTTTAATACCTTTTATGCGGTAATATTTTACTTGGATAGGTCTAAGTGGTATCTTTCTGAGTGAAGATTTAAAGGTACAATTACTTACCGTAAATTAGTTTTAACCGTTAAAAAGGTAATAAAGAAAGAAAGTCTACCACCCCAACGAGGAGGGACAAAAACCGTTTGGTAACAATATTTGTGGAGTTTGCTGTGATAGGCTTCACTTTCACTGGGACTCTGAACAGGAGAAATGAATGAATCAATTAATTAATTAATGTTTTCTTTTCAGTCTCTTCTTTCGTGCACTCTCACTCTCTTGCCAAAAATTTATGACACCTGTCAGTGGAAATCATTCCTGCGCTTTATTTATAGGTGGAAGCATGTTGCAGGCTTTCAGGCAGCATGCTATGCAGTGGTAAGTATTTAGATAGTTACTGTGCAGGATGTGTTTGAGTCAGAACGCCATGCGGGGCGCATTGACCTCTTGGATAGCAATCCTCTTTTTTCCTCTGTTCTCGCGCCTCTACACACATCTTTGCAACACTTATATTTCAGAGTGGTCATAGTGTCAGTGTGTACTAAATAAGAACTAAATTATAAACCATAGAAAAGAAACGGATAGAAACAGTGATATAATCACCTTGACCGATTCTCCCAATAAACACAGTTTTTATTTATTTATTTTATTTTATTTTAATTTTTTCTTTGGTCTCGTTTAGATGAAGAAGTTGACATAAACGAATGGTAATTGTAAAAACAAGGCTATAAAAGTGTAATTGTAAAATTATAATAGAGTTTTATTATAGCCAATTTGATACAGGATTCCGCAGATTCCTGTTGCCCTGTTGGCTCTGGCTTTAATATGGCATCCCGGAGCAAGCATTCATTTTGACATGCAGCTTTTATGTGTCTGGTGTCAACTTTCATGGTTCTCTCTCTCTGAATTATGGACGCAATCATCAAGTTACTCAATCTCTTCATCTCTCTCTCTCTCTCTCTCTCTCTCTCTCTCTCCCTCCCTCTCTACTGCACATTAATTTTCATTTAACGCTCTCATATTCATTGATTCATACTCACGTTTGAGAAAGTTATATCATCCAACCAATATAGAAGCAGAAATAAAGAAAGAAAATTTAGATTTAAAATTTAATATTTGCTACATACATTAAATAAATATTTTTTGGTAAATATTTTAGAATAAAAGTTTGCATGAAAACGAGTGTAACATCACTGAAACAATATCTATCTATCTATCTATCTATCTATCTATCGATTTATCGATCGATCGATCGATCGATCTATCTGACATGTATTTAGCAAATCAGAGGTTTAAACATGAATTTGGCATGATGTAAGAACCTTACTGTTCCCGAGTGAACTCGCTCTTCTGCTCCATTTATGGTCATGCCCAGAAATAAATCATATCACTCTCTCTCTCTTTATTCTGTAGTCGGAAAAACTCATTAAACCTTTAAAAACACACACTCCATCCCATCTTGTGGGTGTCCGAAAATATAGTAATTTCTTTCTCCTTTATTTTCACTTTTTTCTGGGGTATATTTTATTTTAAATAAACGGTATAACTATCTGTGTATCTAAACTCTAGCAATTGTTAGGACTTTTGAATTCTGATCACGATAAAGACCATGCACGAGAGCGCACGTGCTTTGTGCTTAAGGCAAACTGTGAGGACAATACAATACAAAAGGTCAAATCTCTTTTCAGCTCAAGTGTGTAAGTATGTTTATTTACCTCGCAAGTTCATTGCAGGAATAAAGCAACTTTATCTGTATAGTCAATTGGGAATCTATTTTAAAGTAAAATAAAAAGATAGACCGCTAAACGGTCTCCATAAAATAAAATATAATAGCTTTACAATTACCTATTTTCCTGCATATAATCGGTGTTTTTTAACGATTTATACATTTTCTACTTCCGTTTTTTTTCTCCACAAGGTCAATTAAAGCTGTTGCGAGCAAATTGACTTATTTAAAGGAGCAACTAAGTCCTTAATTTTCACGGCAGGTAATAACAAGCAGAACCAATCCAGCTTCCTTTGTCCATTGAGGTTTTTGTCCTCTTAATGAATGACAGGTAAGACTACTTCCTGCTTTCACACATATCCGCGCGCGCGCGCGCGCACACACACACACACACACACACGCGCGCGCGTAAGAAAACAGTTCTTTCTGTCCTCTTGGTTTCGTTCGGTAAACAATCGATTTGAAGCTTATAACTAATTATGTTTAGAAATCAGACAGCCTCTACTCTCTCTCTCTCTCTCTCTCTCTCTCTCTCTTTCATAGGAAATTATTTTTTTATTTTGTTTGATTAGAACGAAGATTTAGAGTTTAAATGCTTTATACGATGTTAACACTGCCTCTGACTAAATTGTAATAGTGGGAAATCTCAGTTCCTTGTCTGAAGAGTTTCCTCAGCCACACAAAAGAGGTATTATGAAAAATAGCCTAATTGCAAAGAATGTCACAGTGGTCGACTTATTATTGAAATTTTCTTTATATGGAGAGGACAAGAGAAAACAATTTAAGAAAGTTTTCTTTTGATGAATTAACTCAGGACCAACCGGGGAATGTATTATTCTGCTCTTTTTATGAATATGTGAAATGCAATAAAATCAATAAAAATAATATAAATACAGAACATTCATATTTTTAGCATAAAAGGAAATTTTGCTTGGTTTCAGTTTGGTGATATTCTTTTTTCATTTCGTTTCGTTTCTTTGGTTCTTTCTTTCTTATTCGTTCATGATTCTTCTACTTCTTCTACTTCTTCTTCTTCTTCTTATTATTATTATTATACAATTTGAAATATTTCCATAATAATATAATAATACTGAAACAGTTAGAAAGATCCTCTGATTGCTTTGGCCAAATATAGGCATTTATATTACCTTCCGGTTTTTCTATAGATCATGAGAAAAGCGTGACACTTGAATGGGCTGTCCATAATGCACAATGTCTAATTATAGTTGAGACAACACCGGCCACGTGGGGAGAGAGAGAGAGAGAGAGAGAGAGGGCGGGGGGGGGGGATAAACTCCAGTTGAATGTTGAATGACACAATGTTTGTTCGAAATTAATTCTGAAACCTGCTCTCTCTCTCTTTCTCTCTCTCTCTCTCTTTTCTTTAACTGCGCGCAGGTGCTGGTCACACTTTGCACAAGGCCTCTCACTTCCTCAACAAACATCACCTCCACATGTTAGTGTACACCCTAACAACCCCAACAACAATAACAACAACAACAAAAACAACAAAAACAACAACCACAATAATAATAATAATAATAATAATAATAATAATAATAATAATAGTAGTAGTTTCTGCTTACAGTTTATTGGTCATATATGTTATTGAGATTGGTCTATGCGTTGTGGGTGAGTGTGACAGAGGCCAGTCCTTTCCATGTATCCATGTACAACTGCTTAATAGACCGTGACCCTGCAAGAGACATTAAATGTAGCAAATATGTATCAAAAAAGCTCGTTTTCATTAGGGTGATGGTGCAGGGTCGTGGCACATTTCATTAATTTGTAATTTCGGATGTTTGACAAATATTGCGGGGTATGTCAATAGGGAGTGGCATAATGTCTTTTTTCTGCGGGAGATGAAGAAATGACCCAAAAGTCTGCGGTGCTGCTACGTTGATCACACGAATGACGCTCCCACTGCTACTCTTTTACACTAACACACACACACGCACGCACACATACACACACTCACGCACACATTACCAAGGAGTCGTGTGAAATAGTGCAAAGAAACCAATGACTTAAAACGTCCCGTTATCGGTGCACATTTGCATTTTAAAAACATTTTGCACTTTATGATGTATGATGATATGATGATGCAGTGGCTCTTTATGGTATCGTTTTTACAGGAAAGGACAAGTCTTTATGTCTTGTGACTTTAAAATGAATTACTATTTTGCTCTCCTCTACTGTAACTTATTTTTGTTTGTTTTTCTTATTCAAGACATTTTTCTTATTCTATTCTATTCTATTCTATTCTATTCTATGTCGTTTTATAAACCATACAAATGAGCCCCAGACTGTGCTTTCCTATACTCAACTTATACCAATTAATGAACATTAAACATGCTGTCTTTGTAAATTTTCTTTACGATTTCAGTCTTATAAAATTTCCCAAGTTGGGTTACAATCTTTTAAAATTTTGTGTGAGTTTAAGATGCTCTATAACTCTATGCCGACGTAGCACAAAATATTAGATTTATATTTATAATATTTGTTTTTTGTTTGTTTGTTTGTTTGTTTGTTTGTGTTTGTCCTCTGTTTGTTTGTTTGTCTTTTTATTTGTTAGTTTGCTTATGTATTTGCCCATAATTAGTAAGTATATATTACTGCATGTCAGAAATGAAAATGTATCAAATGTGTGTATGTGTATGTAATAAATAATTATTATAACAATAAATATGATTGTGAATGTGGAACCCCCTCGAATATTTATTGCCATTTTTTTAGGGGCGTTACCTTTTAGAACTTTCACTTTTTTTGCGAACACCGTTAACAGTACTCATTACAATTTATGTTGGCTGTATTTATTGTATTGAATTATATTTACAGGGCTCTTAAAATTTCAGACCAAAATGACCAGGTTTAAGATCTTTAGATTTTCCTGCTTGGATCAAAAAGTTATGCTGTTCCAGGAAGTACTTCTCGATACATAAAACTATTATTGTTTAGTGTGTCAGATGTGAACTGATTTGTTAAGATCTACGTTCTGTATTCGTTCCATTCATATTTCTTATATATACTTTTATATATATATATATATATATATATATATATAAAAGAGAGATTCCCAACAGCCTAAGATGCTATTCATCTACTTTTCCAACAGACTCTTTTTTTTTTCAGCTCCAGAGGTTTGGGGCTTGTGCAGCGCAGATGTGCGCAAGTAGAAGATGGGAGTGCATGTCCACCAGCAGCAGGGGTGCACAGGCAGTAAGTACACCTCTTTGCTTGAACATATAGTATTACCCAGCCTGATCATGATGTAGCACTGCCATTTACGCGGTGACTGGCAGTGAATTATGACCATGCGAAATCTTCCGAATTTCATGCCTTTTGATTTGAGATCTGCAGGTTTACTTGTGTGTGCGTGCGTGTGCGTGTGTGTGTGTGTGCATGAGTGGAGTAGAAAGTCACTGCAATTCACTTCCATAAAGACATAACAGCAAATTCGTCTGAAACAAACAAATCACAAACCAAAAGAGAGAGATGCTTTGTTTCATGCTATTAAAACACCTTAAAGAAAATTACGTTTGCGTATTTCTGTCCAATTAATGTATGAATAAATTTATTTGTATGAATTGCATTATTTTGAATTAAACTATTTAGGGTACAGCTTGGAACATTCTTTACCAGTTCACGGGATGACGCGATTAGTCAAACAGCTCCTTTTAGAATACCTGTTATTTTCACGATCCACCCCCAAATACGACATATAACAAAGATATATGAATATGTGACTATAAGTGATGATTGATTATATTACAGCAACACATAATGTGTTAAATATAGATTCTGTCCATTTATTATCAGTGGCTCAGGAGTATGATGTATTGCTCACTTACACAAATCTGATGTCGCCATAAAAAAGCGATTTCATTACTTTTTAGTTTTCATTATGGTTATTATTGTATCATAGTGAAGCTGCTGTGGAGCTACAACGTTGATTGATGTCCTGTTTTGTTCCTGGTGCTGTTATGCTGATGTACAGGATAATGTGCAGGGCCAAGCCTATCAAATCACATTTCTCCTAACCCTTACACAGCAAGCATAAGATGGGTGTATGGAAAATTTTGCATAATTAAATTTGATTAGATATTAACTTGCTGAAAACATGTATGCTATAGGCTATAAGTAATTAAAAGCTGATGTATTGTTGATGAGTTCTTTGGTGAGCAAACCTTATCTTCATGAAGCGCACACACGATTTGTGCTTACGCTACATTTTATTTTTTGCATTAAGTGTCAATCATATACTTATTACTTTGATTGTGCCATAAGGGATGGGAAATTGCGTAACAAGTCATACTAATTTTATATGATGGCATACAATATATAAATATATATGGCAATACACATATATAATACACTTGAAGCGGAAATATTATATGTTGTTAAAAAAGTGTTTATCGACTAAAATAAGTAGCACTATTTTAATCAGCATTAACTTCCTTTGGGAGATTTGTTATAAACAAACAAAAAAAAAGGAAATTATTCCTTCTATACACTTGACTTAAAATAGTTTTTAAGTATTTTTATTTCTGACAGATATTTGTGATGTTTTATGCTTTTTTTTTTCTTTTTGTCAAATACATCAAGGGAAAATGGGAACTTTTTTACATAATAAAACAGAAAATTGCAACATGATATGAGATGTTTCATACTCGCTCTCTCTCTCTCTCTCTCTCTCTCTCTCTCTCGATCATGTATACCCCTTAATAGACTTTACGTTTTAATCGCGAATAGAATAAAGTGCTTGTCGCAAACTATAAGAACAAATTAGAGAGGGGAATGTAAGGATCAAAGGGACTGGAAATAAGCACAGCTGCTTTGAGATTCAAGGCCAACAAGCGTGTCTCAGCCTTGAAAGAGGCTCCTATTCAAAGCGCAGGTGCGAAGTGCTGTGGGTACATACTGTCACATTATGGCGAGGCTGTTAGAGATCCGTGTTTTCGCGCCGAGCTACAGGGGCTGATTCCTTCATTTTGGATGGGAAGGAAGACTCCTTCATCCTTTAAGCTTGTAAAACCCTTACCTTGTGATATATGTTGATTAGCACACCTGATTCGATGTAAGCAGCTCATAAAAAATAGTCAAGTCACACTCCTGCACTCCTGTACCACTGCCCCCACTTTTTTTTTTTCCTGACAACACATTCATGGGTAAGGTAATAGGTCACAAATCATTACTGTTAAATATGCTGTTATGTACTGCAAGGCATCCTGGATCTCTGACTAACGTGTCGCTAGGCTGAAAGGCAGAACACCTTAATATCAATAGAGAACAATTCTAAGTTACAGTCATCCATGGACATAACACAAGTCCTTGGTGTTTAATTAACACCTAGGTATGTTAAATGATGTGCAGCCATACACGAATAAACACTTGAACACTTATTTCAACACTTTCCCATTTTGCCTATCTAGATGTCCCAATGTGAAGTGTGTAATGGAAATTTATAGCTCATAAAATGTATACAATATAAATCCCTTTAGATATTAAAATCAAACTTAGTCACCATATTTCTTCCCCTTTGAGGCTATTTACGATTGACAACACTGGCCATGGTGATTATGTGGAGGTCATAAAGTGTATCATAAATGATGGTCCACTCTCTAAGGGATGGAAAAAGACATTTGGATCAGGATTAGCGGCATGTTTCCTGTTAGGTCTTTGTAGCATTTTTAAATCATGCAGATAGTTGCTAGAAAATTACTAATCATTTTTATAATACCTGGCTACCTATGTATGTCTCTGTTAAAAGGGCCAAGGGGTCAAAAGGGATTGTTCCTTCTTCACTTATGTGCTCTTTGTTAATTCCGAATGTTTAATTCACATGAACCTCTTTTACGCTATTTTCATAGTTTGACGTAATATTAACATGGAAATATGGAAAACACAAAAAAAGTTGCACACACACACACACACACACATATATTTCTTTTTTTTACAGCCATGGGTTATATCGCACAACACATTTTAAAGCATGGTCCATAAGACCAAGAGATGAATAAGTGGGAGGGGTGACTAAGGGCTGTTTGAAATATTGTTTTTTCTCCGTCATAGTTTTGTGTTAATGGTTAATTTATATATTTGTTGCTATTGCACCTGTCCTGTCATTTAGCATGTGCATTCGAGTCACCCCGTGTCGTGTAATTATGACATGAAATAAGAAGTTGAATAGTGAGAGGAGATGAGGAGATGCTTTTTTCTTGGGAACCGCTAATCCCCTATTAAAGGGGCTTTGTTAAATAATGCAGGACGGTTTCCGGAAGTAGGATTATCGCCTTCATTATTTTTTCCCACAAAGAAATGATATTTCACACTCAAGTGAACCCTGGTTTGCCATTATAACAAAGAGTGAAACTAACCACTTCCATTTCCGCTCAAGGCGCCATTTTTATTGCATTTTCCCCTTTTTTATACCAAAGGCAAAGATTACAAATAGTCAAGAAAAGGGTTCAGACCTTGCTCGAAGAGGAAGAAATAAATTCAGTGCATGCCGGTCACCTAAAGTATAGTCTGAAACTTATTGTATTATGGGAAAAGAAAAAAAGTGGATGGACTTTTAAATGAACCTAATCACAACCAGTTTCTAACAGTTTTCAGTTTTTTTCCTTCTTTTTAGCTTTCTCAGGAAGTGGTGATAATGACTATATGAAGCTTCAAGGAGGGAAGGTTCCCTAGAAAACCACATGGAAGAAAATGTGCAAGAAAAAAAGCATGTCTGTATCTCTGCTGCCACGCTGAGCACATGGAGTGGAAGTTACTTTCGTTACTTCGTTACTTTTATATATTGGAATACAATGTTAAAAAAGCAATATTATGCAGAATAATATAAAAAGCAAAGAAAATGATGTACTGTAAAAATGAATTTTTAAATTACTACTAAGTGAAACGATCCTTCGTCAATATCTAAAAAAAAAAAATCTTTTTTTTTTTGCTAAAACACAAGTGCCCTGAGAGAAGGGAGAGGGAAAAAGAAAACAGACTCCAACATTGTCGCGTTTTCAGTGGCTTTGAGGACATGCACACACTCTACTCAAATTCGTTTCCCTCTCAGTTTGATGGGCGGAACTAAGAGCTCGAGACACTTTTTGAAAAAAGATGGGGCGATCAAATTGGCGACAAAAGAAGCCTTTTCCGTGTCATGAGCGTCGTTTAGACTACATGCAGGAATCCCTGTGATAATAAGCAACACTTCAAAGGCCTCCTCGCTCCAATTGAGACCACACTATCCCTTACTCCATTCATACACGAGAGCTGGTGCTGTGGAGGACTCGACTGTTTAGCCATTTCTCTTTCTGTTTACTCTCCCTCTCTCTCCCTCTCTCTCTCTCTTTCTCTATTCAGTGAAGCATTTTAGATAGTTCAAACAACAAGACAATTACCCCAAAAAGAGACAAACTATAACGTATCTCATCAAGCAATGCGTATCCACCCACAGACTCGTGGCATTCAAATCCGCAAGGCCATGATGGAAACTGCAAAAGTGGGTGAAGACTTTAACCTTTAGACAGACAGACAGACAGACAGACAGACAGACAGATAGACAGACAAACAGACAGATAGATCATTTGCTTTATATTGTTTCAGCGATGTTACTCTCGTTTTTATGCAGATTTTTAATGCGAAAAAAACACGGTCCTGGCTAACTCTATGAAACGACGCAACTTTTCACAATATAGATAGATAGATAGATAGATAGATAGATAGATAGATAGATAGATACTCATCTTTCTACTTTTTGTGCTCTCTAAAACTTATTTTTTATTTATTTATATGAAGGATATTTTTTTACATTTTTAAATTTCTGGCTTTTTTCTTTCTTTTTTTTTTTGAGCATTCAGGGTGCACAACCTGGGTCCCCATATTAGTGGAGTCTGACTCGACGATTGCCATAGAAATACTAACTCACCATGAAGATTCACCGTCGTGAAGAAATCGCGCTTTGTATAAAACTTTCTTTGATGTCGGGGTGAGAAGACTGAGGCATTTCATGAAATACTCTCCACATAATCGGAGCATAAAACAGGGATACCTATGCGGATATAACAACAAATAAAGGGATAGAAAGGCAAGTCAGGGCCACGGAAAAGGAGTGGGAGTTATGTACATCGTTTTTATAATGGACAATGGGTTTAGAAAGAAAGAAAGAAAGAAAGTGTGTAAGTTATTATTTGATTTTGACGTTGACTCAGTTGACAGGTTTTGTTTTTTTGTTTGTTTGTTTGTTATGGATTTTATATTCAAATGTTATTTACCATTGAAGTATTTCGTTAGTTAAACGCCGGTTTGTTTGTTTGTTTGTTTGTTTGTTTGTTTGTTTGTCTGTCTGTCTGTCTCTTACACAAAGCTGGCTTAAATGAATTTGGTTATCGAACCCAATAATTTGACTGTATTCCATTTGCAGGTCGAATATAATAGTTATTATTTTTGCATATTATCTTACACATTTTATTTAAATTACTGACAACTTACAAGGCATTTCGGTACACATTTTAAGGTCTCGTGTTTTCATAAAAATGGGTTGTTGAGGAGGTTTACAAAAAATCACAAAAAATACTCACATTGCTCAGAGGATAATAATAAATGAAATTTCATATCAAATACAATAACAATGCTTCCATCCAATTGTATCTGCTGCATAAAACACAAGAGAATATTGTTTACGTCTTTATGAAATTTGAATTATTCAAATAATACCAAATATTGTTAGTATTGTGTGTGTATATATATATATATATATATATATATATATTACAAACAGTAGGAGCAAACATTTAAAAATAGCTGAAATACTGAACCTTACAAAATTAATGTTGACAGACATTAAAACATTGTAATTTACATATGTACATTTTTATATTGAAGCACTTTGGTTCGATAATACAATAAAAAGAAGAAGAAATTCAGTATTGATTCAGAAAAATAAATTAAGAGCTTATCGAGGACAAAAAGAAAAATCACCATTTGATAAAATAATACATCTTTATGCATACACAGACAATCTCTGGTGCTGTGAATGAACACCCTCGGTATTAACACCTTTAGTGTAAAATTAAATCTTACAGTGTTTAATCAACTTCTACAGCATTCAAATATAAACACTCTAAGTGTAAACACAACAATGGCGCTTTTTGCTGTGGTCAGTACACCGTTACAATAAACTGGACACTGGTGGTGATAATAGTTCATATTCAGTCCACGTGGGAGACAAGTTGGTCACCTCATTTTTGTGGTTTGGCTGTGACATGGATCTGTCAGCGAGCCAAAGAACTGAGGCCACTGAATACTGCTTTTTCTGACTCTCACATGGGCCAAGGCATTATTACAAAAGTCGCCACGAGCACACGGTTCAAATTCTTTTCAGGAGTTCTGATAAGGTGGACCCTCTGAAGGGTCTGGGGTAGAAGATCCGCTCGGAGGACTGTGTGTGCCGCCGGGGCCCGAGCTGTGACACACGTACCATTCGCTCAGATTGGCTGCTTGCGACCCCGACAGAGTGTCTCGGCCCAGATCGGACGATGGAGACACGAGAGACGGGGTGGAGGACTCGTAGCCCGAACTCGGTGGAGGCGGCGATTTGCAGTGCACCTTCATGTGTTTGCGTAAGGAGCTCGGGTGTGTGTAGGACTTGTCGCAGCCTCGTACTTTGCAGTTGTACGGCTTGTCGCTGGTGTGCACGTGAGAGTGCTTCTTCCGGTCGCTGCTGTTGGCGAATCGACGATCGCAGCCATCAAACTCGCACTTGAATGGCTTTTCGCCTATGTTCAAAATAAATGTGGAAAAATATTTATTTATTTTTATTGCTAATCAGCACAATTTGGCAAGTTTGACTGACACAGCTTATTTTGTTTATTGTTTATTTTACTTGCTGTATATGCAATCATGTAAACTATATGTGCTTTATTATTCAAACACACACACACACACACACACACACACACACACACACACATATATATATATATATATATATTTTTTTTTTTTTTTACAGTGCAATCTAAAAGTGCCTCCTTCCCAACACCTTTTAAAAATGCAGGGCTTATATGGCGGTCTGTAATTGACTGAACAGATTTGTCCTCACATCTCTGTCCCTTGGGGATTGATATTTAGACTGTTAGCAAACTGTGGAAGTGGACCCTGGTGTCACAGTTGTTATTAGCAGGTCAGGAAGTGCTTCCTATCCTTTTTGCAATTCCTAATTGTTAATGTCACACGCTTATGAGCACGATGTTTGATACAAACATGGCCAAAAATGCACATCACAAAAAAACAGAGTATAAAACGGGAGCGAAAAATAAATAACATAAAGGATATTGTTTGTTTTACTTTATGTAGAATGTGGACTAAACGCCTATGAATGGTTGAATTAATTACATTTAAACCACAAGACATTGATGTTTTTTTTTTCCGCAGAGCAATCCGCTTATGAGAATATGTAATTGCTGCTGTCTAATTAAACTCGCGTGTTGAATATAAATTTGACCTTGAGCTGTTGGGCTGAGAGAGCCAATCAAGACTATAGGCTATTAGTGTAGTACAAGCGAGAAACAAGGAAGGACACCCTTGGGGAAACTGCATCCATAAGCAAAGATTCAGATTCCAGCACGTTCCAACCGAATATTGGATATTTTTTGACAATGTATTAGAATACAGTCAAGATAAAGAAACCTGTAGTTTAACCAATCTCCAAAAATATTCTAATTATGTTGGGGGAGGTGTAAGCAGTATTTACCAACATAAATAGTTTCTAAACAGCTAGCATGTATGCTTCCTTTCTTTTTTAATTTAGTGGCCTAAATAATAAAACTATAAACAGTAATCATTCTGATAAAATATGCTGTGTACTTCAGATTAAGCAAGAACGAGTATCCAGTAAACCCCAGGCCTTTAGCTCTTTGCACTGAACGACTTGTTGCATATCACAGTTAATCAAGACCCTAAGCGTAACCCTTCATTAATCACGTCTGCAATAATTAACTTGACTTTGGCCATCCATGCTGCTCGTACACTTTATCCTGGATAATCTTGCACAAACACTATTATTATTATTATTATTATTATTATTATTATTAATCTTACTAATTTTCAATCTTACGTTCTGGAAAAAAAGAATATTACTAAAACTGAGTGACTATCATTTCTACAGCCTATAGTTTAGCTAATTAAAGTTAACAAATAATCTCCCATATTCTGCAGTTAGTACAAAATAGTCTAAAAGCAAATTAACTAGTACAAATGGCCGTCAATAATATACCTAAAATGTACATACTGGATATTTACCCATTAGTCATTTTGGAGTTTCAACTTTCAAGCTTCTTTTTTTTTTTATCAACAGGCAATACTTTTGGACACACTCCTCAGACTAGGCCCCACACCACAAAAATATACCTCAACTTTAAAAATGCAGCACAAAGAAACTCAGCTTTAACCATATGAAATACGGAGATGTGCAAAACAATCATACTTTCATGCAACGATGCAATGACTGAATAAATTATTTGCATGTGACTTTTTTCTGAGCTTATGGCGGTAGTATAGTGTAAAACCCATACAAGCTATGTGGATATAAATGAAGTAACATGCAAAATATCGGAACTAACAGTAGACGTAGTAAAAACAAAACCAAGTGCTGTAATAGTAAAAATGGTTTCTAGTGCACGTTTTCGAATTAAATAAACGTTCTGCGTGAACATTAATAGCGTTTCTATAACGCGGCATTCTGTAAAATGCTTTACAAAACAAAAAATAAAAACTAACCTGTGTGTGTCCTCTTGTGAATTTTCAGGTTTTCTGATCTGGCAAACACTTTGCCACAGCCAGGAAACGGGCAGGGAAACGGCTTCTCTCCCGTGTGCACTCTGATATGGTTCACGAGCTTATATTTGGCTTTAAATGGTTTCCCTTCTCGCGGACACTCTTCCCAAAAGCAGACGTGATTTGCCTGCTCAGGTCCACCGACGTGCTCCACGGTCACATGCGTCACTAGTTCGTGCATGGTGCTGTAAGTTTTGGAGCAGAGTTTCTTGGCCGAGTTATCTGGCTCCAGCCACTTGCAGATGAGCTCCTGCTTGATCGGTTGCCTCATGTAACGGAAAAAGGCACCGTGTCCATGGTGGTGGTGGTGAGTGCTGAGGTTCATGTTTAGATTGAGACCATGAAGAGGCGAAGATGTTGTAAAGGGATCCGATCTGCTGCTCGCCACTTGACTCAAGTGATCGGTCCTGACGTACATGTCGCCCGGTAAGCCTAGCCTTATTTGTCCGTTCGAGGCTTGGCCACCCGGTGCTCCGTTGGACGGCTGCTCATGATGGAGTCCAGGGAAGAGAGCATGCGCTCCGGCGTCAGGGTGAAGGTGGCCATAGTGTCCCGGGTAGCTACCTGTGGTCGAGACAAACACTCCGTGGTGAGAGGCGGAACCAGAGGTCTGCTCGGTCAGTGCGGGCATGGCTCCTTGAGCTGTCAGATCTCGGCGAATAAGGAAATCCCTACCTGCGGATAGCGCCTGGGCCGCGTGAGACATGGAGTACGGGACCGTCGCCGCAGCCTGCACCGGGCCGAAAGCTCCCGTTGGACTGGAGACCACTTCACCGTGGCCTGCGATATGATGATTGTGATGGTGGTGGTGGTGGTGGTGGGGATAATGATGGGCTGGGCTGATTTTGAGGGCCGCCGAGTGCCCCATGGGTTCTGGCCCGAATGGACTCGGCCCCAGGCGGGGTTCCGCCGTGATCTCCCCAGGGTGCGCGTGAGCCATTGAGTGCGCGTGCCCGCCAAACCCCGGGAAGCCTGTCACGCTCTGAGGGGTATGGTGGTGGTGATGATGGTGATGGTGGTGAGCCCCTGCCAAGTCAACTAATCTCAGTGCCGTGCTCCGTTTGGAAAACGCAGGGTCCATCACGGGGCTTCCCAACGCATCCACGCTCATTACTCCTAATTTTCTTTTTTAGAATAACTTGACAGCAGGCAAAATAATAATAATAATGATGATGATGACAAATATATTTTAATCGCGGTGGGAAAAAATACAGAACGAGAGAAAAAATTATATATATAAAACTTGCTAAAGTTTAGTTCTTATCTATCTGCCTACATGGGATCCCATTCGGTTGAGAGGCAGCAGCGGGACGCTTTGATAGACTGAATGGAGATTCATGGCAGGCGCTGCAGCCCGCGGAGCTAAACAATCATTCCGCGCTCTAATTGGTCAGAGCTCGGTGATTGACGTCACTTGTGACAGTTTCCAATGTGAAGGAGAAGGAAAAAATGTTTTCTAGTGACAGCAAGCAGCCAAAGCGCCTGCGCCGAGCCTCAGGCAGCGGTTGGGGTGGAAAAAATACTTTTTTTCTTCGGTTGTTGTTGTTATGCAAAGGCTATAACTACAATACCTAGAGTTACATCTAAAAAGCAAAGCAATCGTCACGTGACTGGAACGACGATCTATACAGTAGGTTTCTCTGATATTACCAAAGTTGCTTCTGATTTTTTTAGTCGCTTTCAAACTAACCTCATGATCTAACACAGTACTTACAGCTTGCCACTGGTGCTTTATTCCTTTTAATACGCTTATTCCACCTTGCACAATGTATAGCTTTTCAATTCAACCTCAGAGCATAACCACGTTGTAATGAGGAAAATATAAAATAGCAAAAATTTTGCTTTGTTTTTTGTCAACTTCCCACCCACTTGGCTCTGTCGGGTTCGTAACGGAATCAGAATTGATCTCTCACTCTCTCTCTCCTTCTCTCTCTCTCTCTCTCTCTCTCTCTCTCTCAAAAACAAAAAGCTCCAGTTATGCGGCGTGTAGTAAATGAGCTGTTGTTATGATCCGAGGTAATTTAGTTTGTGTCCGAGAGTGGATCATGAGCGAAGACTGTGCAGGGTCAGCAAAGCTAACCAGCCAACACATGGCTACATAAAGCAACCGAAAACAACTCCTCCTGCTTGTGTGTTGGAACTTTATACATATCAAGTTATATATAAATGCTATTAAAAGCAATTATATGTTGTATGAACAACAAAACATAATCTCTTTTGGGTAGAGAAATTAATGCTTAAAAATCACAATATATATAATCCATATAATCACATATATGAATCACATATAAAAACCATAT
>JAQMYJ010000033.1:32163630-32176810 GCA_030014305.1 Clarias laeviceps | reverse complement strand
GGGGTTCTGTTTTCTATCGAAGAAGCTATTACAACTCGAGCCCAGTTCATGCGGTTAGCACACAGTCAGTGTTGACTTCCCAACATGGCTGCAGTTAATGTTAGTAATGTGAGCACAGGAGAGAGAGAGATGCAAGATGTCACATCATAATGTACATGCCTCAAGTCCCATTTATGCATGGCGCTGCCTAATAAACTTCAAATTATTCTTAAAGTTTTGAGAAAAAAAATCTTAAATTTGAAGTTGCATTTGATTGTTGAAACAAAAACTTTGAGGGAATAGGGTAAGGCATCAATTGTAAACAAATCTACTCTAGAAACAAACAATAACTAAACATTATATAGTAGTTTTGTTCTGAGTGGGCATGTAACATGTTTATAACATTTGCTATCATGGTAATAAATAACTTTTTAATGCATACATTCATATTATACATTTATTAACACTTTTCGTAATGTTTTCCCTCATTATACATTGGAACAAAAACTAACAAATAAATAAATAGCCAAATATAACAAAACGAACAAATGAGCAAAGTACAGTGGCTTTTTAAAAGCAGTATTCACCCCACTAAAATTTAAAGCTAGCTGGCATTTCTGGCCTCTTGCTTGTACATGACCTTTGGCTGACACCAGGCCTGTCAGCTTGATATGTGTGCGCTTTTACCACACTTGCCAAATAATTTTTAAAAATGTCACCAATGTGCATTCACCTATTTATTTTCACTTTACAAAGAAGTCCAGAGCTTGGAGAAAAAAAGTCTTGATTTCAGCATGTAAGGGAATTTAGATAAATTGTTTAATTATTCAACTATTCATAGCAGGAAGAAAAGTGGTGTGGGAATACAGAGCAAATATTAAAGCAATGTGTTTGAAATTAGTGGTATGAAGTATAATCAATGACTGTTGCTTTTTAATTGAATAAATCCATATTAAATCCTGCTTTGAAGCCAAAGCAGAATGCAAGGATAGATAACAAAATCAACTGCAAATCAGCAATAAAATCAATTGAAATGAAATGAAATGCAAAAATATAATACCCTAGCTTATTTAACATCTATAAAATATTAATAATATATATTTTTTGTTTGTTTGTTTTTGTTTGCTTTCATTCTCCATGACAACCCTTTGGTCCACACTGTTAAAGAAACAGCCATCAACTAACATGAGTCATAAGGGTTTTATATGACCTCTCCAGCATCAATCGTGTCATTATGCTTGGACCACAGAAGATTGGTGAAGGCACTCACAAGTGTGTGTTGTCATGTTCCCTTGACAGTGTTGCTAAATGGGGTCATTCCAATTAGTTGTTTCTGACAGGAGTGTAGACTTCTTGCAGGGATGCTCACACTATATGTTGTCAAGTCATGTCAAGGGATTGGAAACCTACACATCCCAATGCCCTTATCCAGAAAACATGTGTCTTGTGCATATTCACATTTGTGTCTCTGTGAATAAGGCATATGCACACATTAGCACATTGAATTATATGTATATAATATATAAATATGATCCATTTTAGATTATTGTTTATTTCCTCTGTTAGAAGTGAGACAAATGCTTGACCCTTCCATCTATACTGAGTGTTATGATGCTTCTCTCAGTTGTGAGAAGCAAAATGAATATGAATACCATATTATTACATATTGCATTTCTTTACCTGTTCTTTCATCAGAAGCGAGCTCTATAAAGACAAATATTTCTCTCATGCCATCTCATTACGTCAGACGGTATTTTATTTACCCGTCACAGATGAGGCAGCTTGTGGACATCTGCTCTTTTAATTGCATCTCATCAGTATAATAAATGATAAAATCTGGAGGTGAAGCAGTAGATTGGAACACTCAGATAATGGCACTTCAAATAGTGCCTGGAATGGTTATTTGTTAGGGGAGTAATTTGTAAACTTAATGCACTTTATAAAAACAGCATGTTTCGTGTCTTTGTGTGCTTCACTGGACAAACATTAGTATGAATTTATAAGAAATGCATGGGCAAATCCCTGGGATCCAGATTAACAAATACATTTAGTATGTCTTGTTTGCCCCCTTCTTTTTTCACCAGCCTTTGTTTCAGAGCATCAGACGATTTTACATCACACAATTAGCATCCTTTACAAGCATACTGTGACTACATGAAGCACGTTTTCGCACATCACAGGTGATGTAATAAAACTAACAGAAAGCAACTGCTCCACTATTAATTCAGAAACGCTATTTTATGTGAAATAACATGGTGTCAGGCATGCAAGAAAGTTTTTTTAAGCTCTTGATTAGAACTGAACACAGAGAACTAATTAAAATATGCCGTAAACAATTCGCCCAATTAACATAATCACTGACCTCATTAATATCGTGCACTGAACCATAGAAGAGAAAGGTTTTTGTTTTATAATTAGACACTGAAGATTTGTTTACAACTCCAAAAAAAAAGTGCTGATTTCATCATCAGACATGCTTCTACGTCAAAACTTCCAGTGCAGAGCAAATATTTAGACTGTGTTTAAAGAGATATTAATTAACATCTTGTTTTGATGGACAATTTGTGATCACTAGATCAGCAGGAATCATTCTTGTTGTCCATTGAGATTCCTTGAAATTAATGTTTTGTTTAAATGTAAAAAAAATGCTTGTTTATGATCTCCTCATGGGAAAAAAATCTGATATACAGTATGCATATGAGTCTATATGTGTCAGTAACTCTCCGACAGAATCAGAGAGGTTCTTCCTCATAACAGAACAGTTCTACATGGATCTAGTGCATGCTCACATCGAATGGAATGGATACATCCTTTTTTGTCTCTCAGCCTTAATTGAAATGCATGGGTAATTATGATCTGTGCCATCAAGTGATTTAATTTACCAACCCATACTGAAATGAGATACATTGAGGACACCAGGAAAATCCTTAGCTGGGTAAAAAAAAAAGGCTAAATTCCAGCAGATTTTAATTGGTTATTTTGGTTCATAATTTGAAATTTGTATAAGGTAAATAAATAATTTATTTACAGTCTTTGAAAATGTATTGATTGTCACTGAAATGTTATAATGTTGCATCATACCATATGCATAATTTAAATTAAGGTGGTGTTGGTGAAAACAAACAAACCAAAAAACTAAGCATGTTAAATGTAACTCTTTTACCATAGCACTGAATCTGATGGCACTGATACATTTTCTATAAAAGCAGCTCTGACAGTATTTGCAGGTGAAATTCAAATCATAGGTAAACATTATGTTGTAAAACATTATCGTTTCTATGGTAACAGCAAATTATGGTGGATGCACCACCACAAAATCTTCAGGAGATAGGACTTTTTGGCTTCCCAGTCTTTGAAAGATAGTGAAAGGGTGATTGTTTAGAGGTGCTACAATATATGTGATAACAAAAGGCAACAACATATTTTGCTGATGTTAGCAAATTGTTGGTAACCAAAACCCATCAGGACATGCGATTATAGAAGCATGGTTAAGTGCGATGACCTGAAGCTAAGAAGGTTTACAAGATCTGCATTCGTCCTTCAACTATCTGGGACCAAACACCTTAAATAATGCTGAGAGCTTGAAGATCATCATCTCAACGAAATTCTTCTTCTTCTTTTTCTTCATCATCTCTTCATGTACTCATTCCAATCCAGCCATATACATTAAGTTATCTATAAACACATTCATAGCATGTAACATGTTATAATTAATTCATGGGCATTATACACAATAAGCATTATTTATAAGTAAAATTAATTACTGGTACAAGTATATAGAAATGGTTATAGTAAATTATTAACTATGTGCATGTAAGTAGTGTTTGTAACAATTTAGGACAACAAAATAATTCAGTTGTTCAGTTGTAGACTGCATTAACACTTTCTATGATGATCAAATCAATAATAAACTACAAACACATTCATATAATGTAATAATGCGTTTATAAGGTATTGTATACGTCATTTGTGTGCATAACAATCTATTACACTTTATAGCTCTCCTTACTACACTCTATGCCTTTTAACACAATACATTATTATCAGTATTCATAACATATCACCATGATGTTTGCTAACTATACTACTTATAAAGCATTATTTTTAACACTAAATAAATGCATTATAGACAACAATACAAATTGTAATGCCATTCTAAATAAATATTACAGTGTGTTTAATGCCTCATAAATGCATTATAACATTGTATGTACATGTTTGCTAGTTTATTATATACATGGCCTTCATCCAACATGTTACCATGAGTTGTCTTAGAAAATAAACTATGACTTCTTGATGATGTCGCTGGGATCATTCATTTTTGGAAAACAAAATCTTATAATGCAATGGTTTACTTTGTTTTGTTGTGATAACGTATTATAAACAATATTAATATTGCACCAGGTTGACAATTTATAATGCATAGCTATAAAGTGAAATGGATTTGCCTAAATGATTACAATAATCATATTCATACATTATAACATATTCGAGAGTGTATAATGCCTCATGAATGCATTACAACATGGTATGATTCTATTCATTTTTTAATAAATATGATATGATACCCTATACTGTTTCCATCAAGAATATGCATAAACATAAGAATTTATTAATGCCTGCAGTAGCAGTGTTTATAATTAGTTTTTATGCTTAAATTATGTGGTGCTATAAAGACACAAATGCTTCTTTATAAAGTGAAAAAAAAAATTCTCCAGGATTCCCTTGTTCACTGATAATCTCCCTGGTATTAGAAAATAAGTCAGGAGTTTGGCTTCTTTGTTACCAATGGTATTACATTGTGTTATGAACACTATTTCCAATGCTTAACAATCCTTAATGCATAATAAAGACATTAAAGGTAATTTTTTTTAATAAAGAAGTATAAATGTGTATAATGTGTTATGACATCATTATGACATAATATTCTTAGAAACTGTTACTGATTTTTTTTTTTTTTTACTATAAATTTGAAATCATGTTCTCACAAGTTTTGCTACCACATTTCCTACAACCCAGAATATTTAAATATAGCAATTCTAATGTATCCTGATATTTCTTGCCATGCACTCACAAGATGTTACAATCGACAAGATTCATCACAGTGGACATCTTTTAACAACATGGACGAAACAAAGGGGAATTGTGGTTTAGAATGAAGATCACAGTATAGCCACAGAATATCTGTTAGAGTTAACTGTTTTTTTTTTTTTAAACACAAGCATCAACAAACCCCAAACTCATTCTTTCTTTCTTTTACATATACTAAGAGCTTTTTGGCCATGTTCTTTGAGACATCATTATAGAGCTATTAAATCTCCATGATGATTTGAACAGTGTTGTTAGCAGTGCATTGTTCTCAAATAAAACACAACACAAGAAATATCTATAACCAACATAACAACATTTGGTAGTTAAGTTGAGATTTAAGATTAGGTTGAAATTTTCCTTCATACTACATGTATAATAGTACATTTATTAATGTTGTCTATTAATAATTAATGAAATAAAAAGCGTTTATATTGCTCTTTCTAGCGGTCACTATGTTTTTGCATGCATGTTACAATATAGACTGCAATAAACATTATTCCTGAATATGAATGGGACTATGAAGACTACCCCAAAATTTGGAAAACATAAGGAGCATTAGCAGTCCGTATTCGGCAACCAGAGCATGATTGATAATTATCGTCCCAGAATGCTCTGGCTTGGTCCAGGTGGCAGCCATTTTTTATGTTTCTTTCTCTTTGCTCTAATTAATTACTAATTGTTTTTAGCACCTGCACTGGCAGAGCAGGGCCATATTTTTAAAAGACATTTTTAGAAGTGTTGCCTTACACCAGAAAACCAGAAGTAATTTAGGACATAAACTGCTATTCTCACACTAACCTGACCTCAAAACAGTCACTGTATTATTAATGTGTGTTTTATAAGTTTAAATGGCTATGTCACATGGCTAACGATAGCAATTTTGAATGCTAATAAAGTTAATTCTTGCAAAACAATGGAAAAATATATAAAAGAAAACAAACAAATGCTTTGTGCGCAAGATGCACAAATGCAGACGTCTGGGGGAAGAGTGCATGTCGCCTCACCACAGCATGAGACAGTATGTGTCTTTCCATCAGCATCTGTCTTTGGAAGAAAACAAAATCTGCCCTTCACCAATGACGACGGGAGTCCCTGTTGTTTGATTCGAGTCCATCACGTTATTGATTCTCTGACGGCTCTGAACAAATTCGAGAGAAGCAGCCTGGCAGATCAGCCTACTACACGCACCATATGTCCACTTTAACATTTTATATATATATATATATATATATACATTTTTTTTCTCTTCAGTTGTTTGCTTGAGAACTTGCGACTTGGGGGAACATATACAAGATGGACCAAATCCATGCCAGGAATTTGGTCTAGGAACTTTTCCAGCTGGCTGTGGTGAAAAGCCAGGGCTTCTTTCATAATCTCTGAAGGACAGCTGGGTCATGCAGCCACGTGTATTGCTCTTGCTGGATCACTTCACTGTGTTTTACTGAGCAGGAAATTCCCCACCTAACCAAAGTGCACTGAATCACCCCATGATAAACTATTGCTGTAGTGAGTATTAGACTCGCCACAAGGTTACCGATATGTCTCTTTGCAGAGTGTGGTAAGTGCAAGGTCACAGCATTCGCTGGTGAAATTAATATGTGGAACTTTTACAAGACTTGAGAACCATTTGTTATGCAGAACGGTAACAAGGGATCTTACTTGGCTTTAAAAGACTATAAAAGTAAAGCTGAGAAATATTTGCAGATGCTGATACAGTAGATGATAAATAAAATAAATTCCCCAAAACTTACAAGAACATACAAAAACATAAGTGCTATGATATGATTTAATACAAGTCAGACTATGACAGCATTCTAAGTACTTGGCGCTCTCTCATAGGAAGATAATTAATGACAGTATTGACAGGTTGAGTAATGACTTTCATTTACTTGAAATGAAATTCTTCCTAAAACAGCACATCACATCCTGAACTTTTTAACTCCTCTTACCCCACAGCAACTAACCAATGATATCATTTTTTTATGTAGATGTCCACTTTCACAGATGATGATAATATTAATTATTATTATTATTATTATTATAGTGGAATATCCAAAAACAATGTACAGTTTAGTTACACTTTTTTGCATATGATAATAATGCATAACAATAACTCTCATTATTTCATTTCTCCAATTAAAGCATTATGCACATTATGTAAATTGATTAAAATACATTATGAATATACTATACTATGGCCCACTATAAGTATTATTATTGTTGTGTGTGTGTGTGTGTTATAATTTATTATAACTATAAGCACTAAAAGAAATAGAAATGAAAGAAAGAAGCAGCTTGTCATTGTAATGTTGCCAATAAACTGGTAAAGTACTGTCACTGGAGACTCCTTCCATATCTGTCAAATGAACCTTTGTATATTAAACAAATTACTCGACCATTCAATCAATCAATTTCTTTATAGAATTCTTGCTAAATGGCATTTAAAAAGCATTATCTGCCATATAGACCCCTCAGAATTATTATTATTATAGGAGAATGTATTAGATCAAATGCATTTAAAGACACCTTGATTTGCCTCATAGCAGGAAATGCACTCTGATAAACTATTATTGTAAGCCTAGTAGATACACTGCCTTGCCGAAAAAAGAGTCACACTCTGACATTTCATTCACTCCCGTTTAGCTTTGATTACAGGACACAATATGGTGGCCAGTTCGTGTGTGGAAATGATTCCTCATGCTCCCAGAACCACTCTTTCACACTATGAGTCCTGGAATATGGCTGTGCCATCAGGGAAGAAAAACTCCATAGATGTGATAACCTGGTCATTCAGTACATTCAGGTCGTCAGCTGACTTCATTTTATTGCCACATAACGTTGCTGAGTCTAGACCTGAGCAACTGAAGCAACCCCAGATCATAACACTGTCTCCAGAGGCTTGTACAGTGGACACTATGCACGATGGGTGCATTGCTTCATGAGCTTCCCTTCTTACCCTAACACGCCCATCACTCTGGAATAGGACTCATCAGACCACATGACCCTTTACCATCACTCAAAAGTCCAATTTTTATGTTCCTTAGCAAATTGAAACATTTTATTCTGATTAGTCTCACTAACAAGTGGTTGTCTTATGGACACACAGTTGTTTAGTCCCAATCCTGTGAGTTCTGATGATATATTGTGTGTGTATGGAAATGCTCTTGCTTTCACTATTTTACACAGCTGTGGTTTTTACTGTTGATTTTTTACCATGCAACTTCACCAAGTGTTAAAGTGATTTCCATTGTTTTTCAACTGCAATTTTTTCACAAAGTTGTAGCACTGTCCTTCCAGGTTTTGATAATGTGTTGAAGAATTCTTAAACCAGTTCCAGTAATTTCAAATCTCCTTAGTTGTTTTCATTGCTTGATGCAGCCCAATAATTTCTGAAATTGAATCATTCGGAAATAGCAACTTTTTTGGCAGAGCCAGTGTAGATTTGATTAAAATTATTTTAAAATCTAATGTGAAGCACAGGTGATGGGCAGGTCATTTTAAAAACATGTCTTAAAATATGATGATAGGTTGATTACCTGAAAGCTTGTACATGTGAATGGGAATAAACTGGTATTATTTCCAATATGTGTTGTTCCTGCCAATGTTAACAACTTTTTTTTTTTTTTTTAGGATACCTAAAAAATAAGTCAAGAGACTAATCTCATATAAGACTAATAAGTCATGGTTTGATGTACATAATGCAAACAACTGAAGTCAACAACAACACTGTTTCTCATGCATGTATTTTAAATATCTAATTAATTATGTAATATGGATCAAAATTCTATTTCAAAAATCGAGGCTGTCATATCCTGGTTAATTTTAGAGCAGACACCTGCACCAGAGCTTTGAGAAAATGTTGTTCAGTTCCAAATACTTCAGAGGCAGCAGCTTGTGTTTGTGAAGAGTTCATGAACAGTTTAGCAGCTTCCACATGCATGACTGCCTCATCTGGAAGGAAAATAAAAGTCACAATGTGTCGTCTGACTCGTTTTGATTCACGATGGCACAAGAGCAATGAGTGTTTATACTAAATGTTTAATAAATTATTTAAAAGGATAGTGATAGTGTGGTTATTCATCATAGCGCTTCATCTATAAAAGGTTGAAACATGTGGTACATGAATGACATAGTGAAAACAGAATGAAAAGCAAGTACAACTAGCCTTAATGTTAGAAATAATATGGAAAATATATATATTTTTTTTAAACTGCATATTTTGTAAGATGGACCTGAGATCTGAAATTGCAATTAAGCTGATGTGTTGTATAAACTTAGCTAACTTATTTATTTAAAACTTTTTTATAACTCATTTGATAATCACATTCAGATTATTTGGTATCAAAACATTTCTCGATGTGCTTGGTGTCACCTGGACATGTGCTATATGATCATTGGAAAATGTCCTTTTATTTAATTGTAGGAAAGAATGTGCATTTAGGAATGATTTCTGATGTATATCAGCAATTTTCTAATACCAAATCAAATGACCATGGAAACATCATGGAAACAAGTGAGGATTTACTGCCTAGCAAGTGTTTTCCCTTTCATTTCCCCTTTGTAGTGTATGCCACCATATCAGATTCTCCTCACTTCCAGTAGTGGAAAATATAGTGGATTTCACACACACACACACACACACACACACACACACACACACACACACACACACACAGTTGTTACTTCATGAAGTCATAAATCACTCAATTAAAATCGTAAGTACACAACAAAGGAAACTTGTGTCGAGAGAAAATACACATATACAGTATATGTAACTCTTTTTTTATGGTTGCTTTGTTTGTTTTTAATAAATTCAAATGTTAATCGACATGTTAGCTGTTTGCTTAAAACAATAAAAAATCGTAATTCTTTTTTTTAAGTATTAAAAAAAAGAAATATACAGTAATCTGCATGTGAGTATCTACTTAACAATATCATCAATGCTCTTAAATATTGTTGTGGGTTATTAATAAAAACTCAAGTGCAGAATGCCATGCTGTAAAAGCTGTGACAGGAAGACATTCCTTCATGTTATGGTGTCACTAACTCATAAATATGCCATGTTATAATTTAATGACTTTATAAGCTATAAGGGTAAATTTACCTCATTTAAACCATACACTGAAAATACCTCTAGAATATGGCCCTATTAGGAGACTGGAGTACATCTGGACCAAACAGTTGGATATAAATTGCATTTTATATTAAATTTGATTCAACTCATATTTGCACTTGCTGTTTCTTTATTTTACAGTGATTATGAATACATTTACATGTCAGATGTTCAATAATCATACCATTATGGGACATTTCACAACCCAACAAATGGCAAGAGAGTGAAGCAGAGGAGAGGAGTTTTTTTTTTTTCCTTTTTTTCATAAATTAAATAAACGTGAGTCTCCGGAGCCCTGGGGTGCATGTTCTGTGGGAATGAGATTAAGCAAGACTCCCCAGGTTATGCTATCTGCATTTTTATACATTTATACAATTACATGAGATTGGTGAAGTGCAATGTGGACTTACTTTGTTCAAATAGAATTTAATTTGCTTTGTCAAAAAAAAAAAAAAACATCCCGGCCTTTGAATGAGTCTGAGTAAATTATAATAGGAGCTGATTATGGCAACTGTAGAGTGATCTATTTATGAGTTATTAGTACTTTATGAGTGGGAGGGAATTATATTATAACCATGTCAGTGGGTATAATATAATAGTCCGTTGAATGTCATGGCCAGAGTTTTGCACAAAGCAGTTTGTGTTCAGTAAATTTACTTAAAGATTTTTATCATGCACTGTGCTGCCTTCGACACCAGAATAATGCTTCATCAGATGCAAATAGTGGAAATCAAAAAATTTGCTCCTTACAGTATTCAGGAAGTACTCAGAAGTATATCAGAAAGACAAAAGTTTAGTTTAAGTTTCTTTTCCAGGTTGTGTTTTTTGTCTAAATGTCTAAAAACCTACTGAATATTGTATATAACAAGTTTTTAATTCTTTTATGAGATGGCATGTTCAGAAAGGAGTAGCTTTTTGGATCATCACATAGAAACTTGTACCAATTATTGATCTTCTAGAGTACACTCTTTCCAATTATCCTACAGTACGACATATCAAGTCTGGTACAGAATACACTCAGGATGAGACTATGAGTGTTCCATATCAGGTCAGAACACTGGTACAGAATATACACAGGAAGAGACTATGCATAAGAGAAAGTATAGGGAAAGCAAATAATTCCACAAGTGTTCTTAATTAGAATGTGTTTGCAAATATGATTGCTAAGAAAAGCTGTGCCTTTCCAGGGAAACAATATCAGATAATGAGAGGTGAAGCAGAGTTACTGCTGCTGCCTTCGACTTTCACCCAAATCAGCAATGCACTAGACCCTCATTATTCCTCCTGCTGCTGGTGGGCCCAAGAAATCTGATCCCATGACGCTCTTTTGGGCTGAGCCTGGTTGGCCTGACCACAAGGTGCTTGCGGAAGAGCTTCCCCCAAGGCCTGGCTCCAGGCAAAGCCCTGGTTTACCCTGTTCCAGGTGAAGCTACTGGAACTTTTGAAATATCTTTCATAAGGGTCTATGAGTCACTCTTAATCAATCCCCTTACCAGATTGCCTTGAGAGACACTACAAGGGGCTATTTGCTACTAAAACCATAGCTACTAAGAGCAATAGGGTGCACAAACCCTGCCACCACAATGAGGTGTCAATGCAATGGGGCAAACCCAGGACTAGATGGAGAGATATCATCTTTTGACTGGCCAGACAGTACCCCCATGCATGAACTGGTGGAGGTCGCAAGGGAGAAGGAAGTCTTGCTGGGCATCTCTGCTCAGACTGATGAACCCATCACCTGGATAAGTGGTAGAAAATGGATGGATTGATGAATGCATGACTATACCGCTTTTTAGATGACAGCAATTGACACAGAACTATAATTATAATGCAAGAGAATGTGATACATTTGTCCATTTATTGGTTATATTTTGACATTTTATTTATAAAGATGACATTTTATTAGGTCATAGTCACATTTAAAGTTCTACCACCTTTGAACAATAACTATAATTTTTTTCCTCTCCTAAAGTTAGTTATTTAAAGAAATAAGGTTGCAGTAGGTGTAGTAAGTTGTGGTTTGATGTGATACAATGAACTTAGTTAGCGAAGACAATGTTTCTTATGCATGTATTTAAAATCTAACACCATCGCTATGGAATTTGAATCAAAATTATATTCTAAATTAGGAGTTGCCGTATTCTGGTTAATTTTAGAGCAGACACCTGCAACAGTGCTGCAACAAAATGTTTTTCAACTTCAAATACTTCATCAGAGGCAACAGCTTGTGTTTGTGAAGAGTTCATGAACAGTTTAGCAGCTTCCACATGCATGACTGCCACATCAGGAAGAAAAATATAAGTCACAATGTGTCGTCTGACTTGTTTCTATTCACGATGGCACAAGAACAATGAGTGTTTATATTAAATTTTTAAGAAATTATTCAGAAGGAATACCACTAATGTGGTTATTCATCATACCTTTTGAAAGCTATAGTTGTATTGTAGCGTTGGTAATCATATCTGTGAAATCAGGTTACAGTGTGTGGTATGTTAGAAAATGTTAGTAAGTGATTACTAATAACTGACTTAGTGAAGACAATGTGTTAGAAATGTTAGAAATTGGGCAAACAATTATATGTTATAGCATAAATATTACATAAACATACAAACATAAATATTTACATTACACATACATAGCAAATACACATACACACAATCACTCAGTCATCGTCTTTACCGCTTTATCCTGTATAGAAGGTCACGGGGGGCCTGGAGCCTTAGGGCATGAGGCGTGGTACACCCTGGACAGAGAGCCAATCCATTGCACACACACTACAGGCAATAAGGGAACACCAATTAGCCTAATCAGCATGTCTTTGGACTGTAGGAGGAAACCGAAGTACCACACACTATGCACACAGAGGCAGGAATCGAACCTGGCCAGGAATCAAACCCAGACCCCGGCTAATCACTTAGCCATATATATATATATACTCAGCAAAAAAAGAAATGTCCTCTGACTTTCAACTGTTTTTACTTTCAGTAAACTTAATGT
>JAQMYJ010000033.1:32143062-32163530 GCA_030014305.1 Clarias laeviceps | reverse complement strand
AACAGTTGAAAGTCAGAGGACGTTTCTTTTTTTGCTGAGTATATATATATATATATATATATATATATATATATATATATGAGAGTGTGTGTGTTTCATAGTGTCAATTATACACACACACACACACACACATACATATATGTACATGAGGCGGCATGGTGGCTTACTGGTTAGCACTATTGTGTGTGTGTTTCATGGTGTCAAAAAACAACTACTCTTTTTCAGAAAATAAGAATTAATAAAAATCTAACAACAACAGGTCATAATGATACCAAGAAACTCTGACACTACAGACTTAAATAAAGTCTTTCCATCTATGTCTTCTTTGAGAAAAAAATATTTTATGTGTGCATTGTTCTTTATTAATAACATTTATTTTTTTTGTCCCCAATACAAATCCCTGTAAATAATCTGTTACTATGGAAATATTAAAATACCATACCATTTGCATTACCCATGATTTCTATGACAGAAGGAGCCATTGCCAAAACTGAGATTATAGAAAATGAATCAACACCAATCAGAATTGATGTTTCCTAAGAATTACAGCCTCTCCCCAACAAATTAATACTTGCAACCTGTTCCTTAGGTGAAGCTAAAACATGGCGCACATAATATAACAGTAACATGGATGAGATCACACACTACACAACTGGATTCTTGTCATCACTTCTACATGCCAAAGTCAATTTTTGCTCTCAGCGTGCTCCTCTCCTGACCCGAGACTCCTGACAATCCCATCAACTGCATGTGGAACCGGAATATAGTCCGTCATCGCTGACAGAACCTTCTCCTTCTCCATAGGACTTCCCATGTGATTTTTTTAATAACACATCACACTTTAAGATATTGGCAAAGTAATATTTATGGCTAGAAGTTAATTATGTTTGAGTAATTAATGCACATCTGCAAACATTTTGAGTGATTATGGAGAGCACGTTTACCAGCAGGGTTTTACATCAATTACTCATCAACAGTCCCACTGCCTCTTACAACCCCCCCAACCCCCCCCCCCCATACACACACACACACACACACACACACACACACACACACACACACACACATCAGTGTGTGGGAGCTCTTGGCAAACACACAGCAATCTGGCTCTCCTACCCACCTGACTTTATTCTCATTAAAGCTTTATATATTCCAACACCTCACACAGTACCACTATGTCCTGTCATTCAGACAACCTAAAATAAATTAAGAATAAATAAATAAATATGAAAAGGCTACACTTGCACTCCTTCCACTAGAGAATGCTTCGCCGACACTAAGGCCGCTGCTAGATCAGCGTGTGTTAATTTATGCCCCATGTGTTATATTTTCATTAGGTCACCAACAGAATCTATATTCAGCAGGGCATAGCTGAAGTTCCTTGGCGACGCAGTGCATCATAAACTCACTCGCCACTGAGGTTACCAGAGCCTCAAATCAAGTTCCAGATTGAGTGAAGACAGTATTACAGTTAAACTCAACGCTGCAGACAGTTAAGACAGACAACCCACCTCCGGCCTTTCCTTTCCCAATGCAGATCCTCCACCTTGCTCGATTGTTACTTTGGCTTGATTTCACGCTCATTAGCATGTCCCATTATCTCCAGGAATATTCCGGGGACTCTCTCTGCTCCCTGCCTTTCCAATTATCGTAACAGACAATGTGATTTAATGGTTTATGACTTTCAAGTTGTTGGAAGAGCTTCAAATTTTTTAAGCCAAGTTCTGGAGTCACACATGTTTTTTTTTTTTTTTTTACTTTATCTTTTTTTTTTTTTTTTTTGAAGGGCATCTGGTTCAGTCTATTCCAAAGGGAAGAAAAAAATGGGGGGTGCATTAAAATCCTGGAAAGATCCACCTAGCATTTGTTGAATCAAATTCGTGCACCTGGATATAATTGTTATGCTGCTGTGCAGGGACTTTGTGCAGTTAGATGCTTACAAAGAGAGCAAATTAGTGGAACAAGAAATGTCTTCCAATGGTGAGACACAAGCTCACCTGGCATAATATTTTACCTAGAAATGAACAGGGGAAAATATTTGGCTAAGCACTTTTGTTCACAGTTAAAGGGAGGGAAGCAACAAAAATGTAACAGTTTATTCTTTCAGTTAAATAGCTTCATAATGTCTGACAATATTTTTTTTAAACAAATCGAAATTTTAAATGCTTTGTTTTCTAGTTTCTCATCAAATTTGGATTTTGCAGATACCTGCAACATGAGAGTAGATATCAATTTGATAAAACTTGTAATTTTTTGGTTTGATAAACCAATCATCTGATCATGGAGGGTCCCAGAATTTGGCGAATACAACTTCAGATGAACAACAACATATAACTTTTTTTGACCGTGACATTATTATGATTATTATTTTTTTTTAAAAATTCACCAAAAATAAAAAAATAAAAACATGTGAGCCCTCATGATCCAATATCTTTGAGGTCTAGCTTTTGCAGCAATAACTTGAAGTAATTGTTTCCTGTTTACTTTATCAGGTCTCTTATATCATTGTGGAGGAATTTTGTCTCATGTCTTTTTACAACATTTTTTTAAATTGAGGTTTTTGGGCATTCGCTTATGCACAGCTCACTTAAGGTCCTGCCACAACATTTCAGTTGGGTTGAGGTCTGGAATTTGATTAAGCCATTCCAAAACCTTGTTCTTTTCTTTTTCAGCCATTTTTGATGGAGATTTATTGGTGTGCTTCGGGTTCTGGTTATAAACAATTTGCTTCTAGAATACTTCTGTATACAGAGGAGTTCATGGTCAACTCAATGACTGTAAAGTGCCCAGGTCCTGTGGCTACAAAACAAGCTCAAATCATCACCCCTCCACTGCTGTGCTTGACAGTGGGATGTCAGGTGTTTCTGCTGAAATGCTGTTTGGTTTTCACCAAGCATGGCATGGGTCATTAAGGGTAAACAACTCCACTTTGGTCTTATCTGTTTATAGGACATTGTTCCAGAAGTCTTGTGGTCTGTTCAGGTGGAGTTTTGCAAACCTTCCATATTTTTTTAGACAGGAGAGGTTTCTCCTGGCAACTCTTCCAAGTGTTGTCATGGATTTTAACATTTAACATGCTCAGTAAGGCTTGTAGGATCTAATATGTAGCATGGACTGACCTTGGTGTGAATGTATTCCTGGTAGGATTAACCACTGTCTTGAATGCTTTGCACTTGTGAATAATCTTTCTCACTGTAGAACATTAAACTCCAAATTGTTTGGAAATCGTTTTATAACCCTTTCCAGATTGATGTGTAGCAACAATTGCTTTTCTAAAACAATTGCTTATGGCTTCCCACTTGGCATTGTGTTACACACCTGAATGCTCCAGACCAACAAACTGCCAAAACTTCTGTCATATAGAAATCTGCACACCTGCTGATGATCAATTAATCAAGGGCTGATGAATAACAGTGCCTGGCTGAAACTTACCCTCTTAAATGTTGTGGAACCAGTAAGGGGTATTTAGTATTGCCCACATGCTTTTTTTTTTTTTTTTCCATTTTGGCTTTTGTTTTTTGTTGTTTGTCAGAGATTGTATTTGTCTAATACTGATACCTACTATGATCATATGGTTTTATCATGTTTTTACACAAAAATACAAAGTAAAAGAGGGGGTACTAACTTTTGAACATGACTGCATGACTGTATACCTGTATATGCATATGGTCATGTTCAAAAGTGACATATAATAAAACATAATTATCAAAAAAAAAATCAACGCACACACACACACACACACACACACTTTGACTTTGATGTGTGTGCTATCTTAACATTAGCTGTACGTCTGAGCCATGCAAATGTGGACCAACTCTCTGCCTGTTCTCATTACACACCTAACAGACTAGTTGTACACTAAAATGAAATCCATCCTTGAGACACCGGCCTCTAAAATCTGTCTGTCTTTATATATTTTGTTAATCTAAGCTAAACAGGCTAAGCTGAGGCAGGCTCGAAATCACTTTGATGAAGAATGTGTGCAGTCTCCTGGTGCATGCCATTCAGTGTAACAGCTCATGTAGAGGAAATGGAATTACACCTCCTTTACTAAATTATATAGTTTACCCAGACAAGGAAAACTGATTAGAGCCAAATGAAGAGGTCGGGGAATATTTCACAATAAAAATGAATAAGGCTCTAAAGTCAATAAAGAAAATAGCTTATGCATGGTAAATTCAATCATCTTATCTCTGTATGCATCGAATAAAGCTTAAAGTAACTTATCTCTCTCTGTCTCTCTCTCTCTCTCTCTCTCTCTGATGGATACATAATTACACTGTGTTATTCCCATTTAAAGCATGCTAAACCTATGTTAGAAGCTGGATCTGATATGCTTGTATTGATTGACAGGGAGTGTGGTCTTTGCACCCACCAGTGATCCAGTGTTCATGCATGTGTGTGTGTGTGTGTGTGTGTGTGTGTGTGTATGTGTGTGTATGCAGAGGCTTTGGTGGGCTTGGGGGACGCTTTGTTTCACCAAGCATCGAGCATTAGACCTCTGGGGAAGGCACACAGCAGGGGATGGATTAGCCCCTAGTTTACGCCAGCGTTTGCTTCTCAGTGCATGGCAAACTCGCTCTCCCACTAACCTCTTATTAGAGCAAGAGAGAGAGAGAGAGAGAGAGAGAGAGATAGAGCTCCTGGGACCATTGATTCCAACTCCACTTACCTTTACTCACTCGTTTCACACACTTGTCCCATTAACCGTCACTCACCTGTGATTTACATAATTGAGTCGAATCAGGCTAGTGCCGCTTTTTAAATCAAAGCACAAATTCTTGCAAAATGTATGAAACAGTCTTTCATTTTTTCCCTTCATTTTGGCTTAAATGGACAGATTAACCACAGCACATGGACTGTTTTAAAGCCTGTGGACTGTTTTAGGCTCTGAATTCAACCCACACTCTCGGCTTTGTTAAAAAAAAAAAAAAGTGAGAAAACCCAGGATCACTTTTCTTCCACACATGTTTCCTTTACACTACTGCACCTGGAAGGCGCTTAGGGACCAGACTGAGTGTGGATTGGACTCAACAGAGATCGGTACTTTTTCACTGGCTGGCTCTGTGTGACATGGGCAAGCCAAACAGCTGGCAGGTGTTCCTAAGAATTTCTTCCTCTTCCACAGCCATGTGTGTTTTTTCCTCCTATATTGGAAAAGGTGTACTGTAAAACACTATGACTTCCTGCTACTGTTAAAAAAAAAATAAAACAATGCTACTGTAGTAATGATAGACTTGAAATTACTCAAGTCACCTGGTGAAAAATTAATTGAGTAATTATTTTACAAGTGACTTTTGTACTGTGTCTAAAACTGACAACAAATCCAAAAATGCTTTATTCTCTGTCTAGTTTTTATGCTAACTAACTATTCTGAAGTAAACAACACCTCCATTTTGAATTGTCTAGAACAAAAGATCCCAACATTAACTACCTAGCCAACTTAGTCTAATGCATTCATTGTTTCAGTAGCATGCTAGCTTTAATAGCCAGCTAGCTCAATATATCTTGCAAATTCTTACATGTTTCATGCTTACTTATCTAGCAATGATGCTCTTTACACATTATTCTGAACACATCTAGCAGCACCTATTTACAATATATTAAGAGAATGGATGGTAAGTAAATAAGTCAACTGGTGAAAAAACTTTTTATATCCCTGTCAATTGTTTGGAAAATTCTTGTGGACTTGTGACCAACCTTATTCATTTATGAGTGATTTTATTTATTTTTTTTAATAACAACTTAATGTGGTTCAGAACCATCTATATGCACTGATCCGTCATACCAAGGGTAGGCAAGTTCGGTTCTAGAGAGCCACAATCCTGCAGAGTTCAGCTCCAACCCTCATCAAACACACCTGAACAAGCTAATCAAGATCTTCAGAATTACTATGGCTACAGGCAGGTTGGAGCTGAAATGCAGGACTGTGGCTCTCTAGGACCGAACTTGCCTACCCCTGATCCATACCATTAAAACCACCTGACTAATACAGTACCGTATATGTTCCCATGAAAGAAGGTGGCATGGCATGGCGTGGGCTCCACATGACCTCTCAAGGTGCTGTGGGATCTGGCACCAGAGTTTCCAAGGTTGGGCATTCATGGCACAGACTTGTTTGTCCAGCACATCCCATTGAGATCTATTATGAGGCTATGTCAACACCTTGAACTCTTTGTCATGTTCCTTAAACCCTTACTGAACAATGTAATTAGTGTATCAGGGTGCATTGCCCTCCTAAAAGGGCCACTGCCATCAGGAAATATCATTTTCATGTTTAGGTAGATGGTAGGTGTGAAAGTAACATCCACATGAGTGCCAGGACTCAAAGGTATCCTGAGCACATAATATTTTTCCCAAACGAGCAATGCCTTTTGCATGAAAATGTTGCTCATCAGACCAGTCCATCTTCTTTCATTGCTCTGTGGTTCAGTTCTGATGCTCACATGTCCATTGTAGGTCCTTTTGGTTGTGGACAGGGGTCAGCATAGGCACTTGACCGGTCTCAAGCTGCGCAGCCCTATACACAGCAAGCTGCGATGCCCTGAATGTTCATACTTCTTCTCTCAGATCCAGCAGTCACTTATTCAGCAATATGTGCTACACTGGCTCTTATGTGGGATCATACAAGCTAGCCTTTGCTCTTCACATGCATCAGTGAGCTTTGGCTCCCCATGACCGTGGTGCAGGTTCGCCAGTTTTACTTCCTTGGAGCAGTTTTGGTAAGTACTAACCACTGCAAAACTGGAGCACTCTACAAGATCAAACATTTTTAAAAGTGACCCAGTTTGTCTAGGCATCACAACTGTGCCCTTGTCAAAATGGTCCAGAATCTTAACCATAATGCAGTAACATGAAGGAGATTGCAGCCTGTGAAAAAAATTATGGATACGCTACTACTAACACCACCACTACTACTACTACTACAACATTATTGCTTTATTTGTATAATCCAGTATCTAGCTCTGGAAGATCAGTCCTTTCACAATTTTAAATTATTTTCCCTCTACTGATACACTTTGTGACATTTTTGGAAAAGGAAGACAAAAATGAATTGAAGTTGTCTGTAAATTGATTATGTAACACATTCAAAACAGATCATGTACATGAAGTGTTTCTATTATTTCTATGTAGTGCCTTGGATCAGTTGAATCTCTGGTTGTCTTCAAGCATACGAGGTTCCTGAAGAATCAGTGTGCTTGTTACTTGCTTTCACACTGACATCATTTTCACAGCTCTCTTTTGACTTGTGCTCATTGTGCTTTAGCACTAGAGGTGATGCTAGGTGTTACTGGATCTTTCCTCTGGAGGATTTTCTGTATTGGCTGCCAAACTCTTCAACTACCACATCTCTGCCTTCTTCTTCTCTATCTTGCTCTGTGGTTGTTTAGAATAATAGCATTTCCAGATTAATCCAATTTTTTCCTTTATATTATCAGAAAGTTAAATTGTGACTAACTACTTTTTCTTTCTTCTTACATATTATTTGTTTTAGTAAACAAATCTGTGATGTAAAATCAGAAGAACAAAAAAAAACCTAATTGGGTGTTTTTATAAAAACTCTTCTTTTTTTTAAGTACTACTATAATGGAGATGAATAGGCAGTCTGTATTATTTAAATTCTGTAAGTCAAGATGGTTGCAGTAATCTCATATCTTGTAGCAGCTATAGTCATTCCCTCATCAGGTTCTTGTTTCCCTTCTCTTTCTCTGAGTTAATAAGATTGTTTTGTGACTGAGAAAGCACTCATCTCCAAAGACATTCCTGTGACATAATTTGTGTTAGTAAGGTGTCAAGCCACTAGGAACCACCAGAACGGCTTCATTGCACCTCGACATCGATCTTACTATTCAAGAACTGTACAGAAGCAGTGCACATAATGATCTTCTCTCAGTTGGTTGTGTGATGATGATTGGGAAAGGGATCTCGAACATGTCATTCTAAAATCTTCCATAATTGCTCAGAGTGTGAAAGCCATTGCATAGTCTTTCATCCTCATCAAACTATTAAGTAAGACTGGGATGAGGGTGGAGGCATCCGGGAAGAGACCATGATCCATTAGAATAAAAATGTTTCATCAGAGGATAAATATTCCCTGTGACAAGTGGACATCTAAAATGAGAGAGAGAGGCATATACACAGACCTTTATTATCATTATTATCATTTATTTATTCTTTGGATTTTTTTGGTGATTATGTTCACCTTTGTATTAAAGATTTGGCGACAGGCGGCACTGTTTCCTGCACCTCCAGGTTCCATTCCCGCCTTGGATCTCTATGCGCAGAGTTTTCATGTTCTCCCAATACTTCGTAGTGTTTCCTCCACTTACTCTGGTTTTGTCCCACAGTCCAAAGACATGCAGATGAGGCTAATCAACATTCCTGAATTGCCTGTTGAATATGAATGCTTGTGTGAGTGTGTATGTGCCCTGCAATGGATCAGTACCCTGTCCAGAGTGTACCCCGCCTCGTACCTTAGGTCTCCTGCAATAGGATCCAGGCCCTCGCGATCCTGTATATAGGATAAAACAAGAGAGAGAGAGAGATTTTGCTACATAAAAAGATAATTTACATCAAAATTCTACTTTTGCTTTCTGCTTCTGCGATCCAGAGGTCACACCGTTTGTCACTCAGTACAGTAGCTTCAGTTCACAGATCCCAGCTTGTACAGGTAGCATTACACAATCTGAAAGCTTTTACACATCCACTTCAGCTATAGACATGCTGGCCTGGTCCCTTGGGCCAAGTCTTTTGCTGGGCAGGGATTTGATTTGTCGATTTGGGGGCGTTGGGGCAGAGTGAAGGCCATGCTCTAATGCGGCCAAGACAATAGGGCTTCACTAATCAGGGACCTCAAGGTTGCAGTAAGGTTAATTGTAATGCAGGTGGTACATGGGGAGGGGGTGAAAAAGAAGTGTTGACTGCTTTACTGCGCAAGCCCACATTGTGTTTTTAACATCAGGCCCCTGGGGCCAGGATTTGCCTTTCTGTCCCCTGTTCTCTCCCCTGTGTCCCCTTCACCTTTTAATCTCTTATTATTCACCCATTCTCTTTCGGCCCACCGTGTGTTAAAGAAAACCTTTTACAAATGTCAAAAAGGAAATGTAAATATTGAGCCCATCATGCTTTGCAATGGCTGTTGTGATGCGAAGAGAGGCCACTGTTGGCCCTACAGTGGCATTGGTGCTACGTTTTACATTCGCCAGAAGTGACCCTTTGTATCATTGTTATTTGTTTAAATCAACAGGATTGAAAGAACTTCTTTAAATAAGAAGGTGCCGTTGAAAAGAAAATGGCATGGCATCCCTCTGTCGTTTATGTTAGCTTTGTTAAACATCTTAGCATCAGTCTCTACTTAGTTTGCTTTAGCCTCAATTGGTTATAAGGGCTTAGCTTAATTAGCGTGCTGTCAATGTCTCAATAAAGTCAGCATTTGTTCTATGTATTCTTGATATTCCCCAGCATTCAGGTTCATTACTTTAATGCCTTTCAAAATTAAATATTTTGACATTATATTACAAATTTGATATATTTTATAATAAATATAAAATATATTTGATATATTTTTATAAAAAAAAAAAAATGTTTTGTTTAATTTTGTTTTGTTTTCTTCTTTATGAAGAAGAAGAAGAAGTTCAGTCAATGTTTTTAGCATCACGCAATGAATGCACCCTGTTAATCCAATCACAATGTGTGTCCACCTCATTGATTAACATTTATTTAACTAATACACTACGTCAACGATAGAAACAGACAGTTAACCTTCTTCACTTAATGGGCAGCTCTTCATGCCTGTTAAGTGACTCTCCGTCCCTCCCTCTTCACATCTTTGTTTGTCCCCCTCCTTTAGTCCCCCCTTTTTTCCCTTCTTAGTCAATAAATACTGTGACGACACTTCAAAGCTCTCTGTTGGTGTGATGCCTTTTATGTTAAACATGTTTTAGTAAGACCCAGTTGTTGACAAGAATGAAGGAGCGTTAGCAAAGGACAGATAAAAGGCAAAGTGCTCGCCTCGTCTTATGAAGAGAGGAAAGGAGAGGAGAGAAGAGAAGAGAATAAGGGAAAAAAAAACATGGCCTTGTGTGCCAACCTGGCTAACCAAATGCTTGGTCTGTTTATTCAGCTGAGAATTGGATCATGGCCAGTGCATCTCAGTCTCACGCCATCATCCTCTGCACAGCACATGTGGGCAAAATACTTATAAGTTTGCATTTGATAACATGACAAATGAGATGGCATAGAGCTGCAGGGGGAGACTCCGGCGAGACAGTGGAAAAGCAACGCGGCAGGACGAGAGAGTGCCACTTTATTTCTGCCGAGCCCTTCTCCTGTCAGGCCAGGCGCTTTGAGAGGGCCATTTCGCATTCAAGTCACTGTTGTTTCTTTTCATAAAACGTTCTGGGAGAAAGACATGCTCAAAGAAAAAAAAGCGGTCAAAAAGAAAGCAAGAAAGTGCCAGGGAAGGGGGGGGGATGGGTGGGGGCGAAGAAAAAAAAAACGTTACAATGATTTTCTTTTTGGCAAAAAAGGCGAACAAAGGGACTGTAGAGTGAATTGTAACAGACAAAAACGTGAGTTCCAGTAGGTCACGGAGTCACTGAAGACACAGAGGGGATCTTGTGCCTGAGCTTAAAGTCTCTGGAGCCTGAGTGGGCTGCATTACTCCCAACTGTTTTCCCTGGCTCCTAGTGACCACATCATGAGCCACATCTCCTGCCTGTGCAAGAATTAGAAGCGCTTTGATTTAGACACTGATGCACCGCTTGCAAAAACAACCCCCAAATATTTTATTCCTTGCTTTCAGTTTAACTTTAATCTAAAAGTCTCTATCATTCAAATAGCATTAGCACACTGATTATGTATGTTGAAACAGAGAGATATGATCCACTGCTTTCATGTCTCCTTTTCCCGTCTAGGACCAGTGTGAGTAACAGGCCTTGATTGAAAAAAAAAAAAAAAAAGTAACACTGTTTTGCCCATCATCTTACATTTAACAAACGAAATTGGATATGTGACAGCAATCGGGATGAGAAAAGCCAGCCGTCTGATTAAAGTGGCATCATTACCTGTGCATTTGAGACATCCGGCACGTCCCCATGCATCCGTCTGGCACAGACATGGGCAGGAAATCCGTCACTCCTTCTGCTTCTTAAATACGTCTGAAATCTAATATGTTGCTACACGAGTCACTTGAGAGATGAGAGAGTAAAAATCAGAGAAAAATCAGCATACTTACTTTACCTGAGTGGATCAGGTCATGACAGGTGTGAGTGCTGAGACTAGCTTGATCAACCTGACATTTTTTTTTTTTTTTTTTTGGACAGTTAATTTTTTTTTCTTTTTTGACTGCACTCATCATGTCCTAATCAATATGACGTGCCCAATGCACTCACTTTATTAATATTCATGCGTTCATTAGCATGAGGCTGGCACCGGAGCTGGTGCAGTCTAAGCGTTGCGCTAATGTAGCCACTCGATGCAAACATTGTTTCTAGGGAAACCAGCTTAATGAGGTGCCTACGGTAAGGGTGATACTGTAAACAGATAACACCTTCTCACAGCGCTTTGCTTACCTTGCTTTGCCTCTCTCTCTCTCTCTCTCTCTCTCTCACACGCACTCACTTTTTCTTTCTCTCGAGATGGCACCTGCAGCTGCAAGGTGCAGGTTACCATAATTTCAATTTAAGAGTGTGAAATCCCTTTGCATGTCAACTCCCTTTGCAATTTACCTGCCACCGACTACATCTGTTTCACAGCTGTCTGCTTTAATCATATAAAATGCTCCTAAAACTAAGTTAACCTCAAATTAAGGAATTGAGTGGAAGGCTGGGTGGATGGATGGATGGATGGATGGATGGATATGGTGTGGATGGATGAAGGGATGCTTTAGTGGGTATTGGTGGGGCAGATGAATGAAAGTGGGTGGATGGGTGGAAGGATAGATGGATGGATTGGGGATAGACATGGGTGAATTGTTGTACAGATAGAGGAATAGGTGATGGGTGGATTGAGGAAAAGATAGATGGGTTGGATGTTGGATGGATGGATGGATGGATGGATATACAGTAGGTGGATACTGTAGATGGTAGGGTATGGTGTGGATGAGTGAAGATATGTTTTGGTGGTAAGGGTGAGTCAGATGAATGGATGGATGATGGATAGGTGGATAGATGTTAGGATGGCGAGATAGATAAACAAACATGATAGTGATATTACAGCTTTTGGAATTTTTGCCTGCACTTACCTAACCAGTTCCGCACTAAACCAATCAGTGCGCTCTCCCTCAGGTACAACACCATCCCACTCAGAATATGCAGTGTGTGTAAGGAGGTTTGGAATAATAGAGCAGAAATAATAGCCTGGGAGAGACAGAAGCCCAGGGAGGGGCGAGCGTAAAGTGGTGCTGGGGAGGCACTGTAGGTTGGGCTGGATAATTGTGTCTGCTTAGCCGATAAACGATGTAGTAAAAGCCATCTGGCATACATCATCCAGGGATTAAAAAAGAGAAAGAGGGAGAATTGATCCTGCTGAAGGAAGGCAAAAAGGTACGGTAAATAGATAAGTGTAAATATAATCATAACTGAATAAAGCTTGTGCTGGAGATGACTGTATTTACATCTGATTGTTGAGGCTCTCCAGGGAAAAAAGCGTATGTGAATACATTGTGGAATATAATTTAAGATGTAAGGAATAAAAGACTACTATGGAGCATCTACATGTAAATTATAACGCATAGGGAGGTCAAATATTTTCATCTAACAGCACATTGTGAAAAGTTTTATACAGACTCTTATACCACTGCAGTTTCCCAGTATTTCTTTATTAATTCAAGAAGAATGTCATACTTTTAATCCAGTTCAAGTTGTATTTAATATAAACAAAAATCTCTGATTGTTATTGTCCCTGATTGACAGTCCACGATTGGCCTGCCATACTTTTATCCTCTACAAAATTAATAAGACAAAAACAAAGTGTCATATTAAAGCAAAACTGACAGACTTGACTACAGATTAACATTATATAACGGATACATATTTTTTCTCTTTCTTGAGGAAGACTTTATTCATTACCTTTGAACTACAATCAATGTTGCTGTCATAGAAAATAAATCAGCACCAACTTCTGACAAAACAAAATCAAGAATTCTGGTTGTATAAAATATAATAAACTAGGATCTCAGTGCGTAAAATAACATCAGTCTTTCTTTAGTGATTGAATCACATCCTAAGCCTCACGATTAATCATTTTTTAGTTGTTTTTAATTTTATCACTCAATATCATGCATGACAAATTCTTAACACAGAAAACAGTAAACATGCTTGTTAATTTCTGCATCATAATCAGTTCATATTGCAGCATGGATTAGATGTACAACACAGATAAATTCCAAGATGTGATTACAACGCAGCTAGCATGGAGCCGTGAGCCAGACACACCCACTGTTTAAATCCCTTTTACAGTATCATGTCTCCGTTTGCAGTGCAGTAAACAGGTAAATCAGGTATAAATTCTGGCGTAAAGCTACTCTTCAAGCCTTTTTTTCATAAAGTCTGTGCAAGCATTAAAAAAAATCATGCCAACTTTGTCTCTAAACTTTAAAAAGATGTTAAGAGTTTTAAACCAACATCGGACAGTTTTTTGGTCTCGTGACGATGTTGTCTTATTCCTGGAAAAGAAAATACACTTATTTACCTAAACAATAAATAAGTATATTTTCTTTTCCAGGAATAAGACAAGCAGTGTTAGTACTGCTTGGGGGGGGGGGGGGTTCATTACGAAGGTCTCCTGTCATTCAGCTGTTATGGATCTATAAGAAATTACACCCAAATTAATATCTCTTTAGAAATGTGAAAACTATTTTACTTCACTCATCCTTTACATCCTTTATCCTGTTCAGAATCACAGAGTGGCGCATACTGGCACATATCCATTGTTAGGCACACAAACATCAGGCAATTTGGAAACACCACTTACTGTAGCTTAATCTGCCTGTCTTTGGACTGTGGGAAGAAACCAGAATATCTAGAGGAAACCCACCAAGCATGGGGAGAACATCACGTACACAGACCCAAGGCAGGAATCGAACCCTCGACCCTGGAGAAGGCCACTGTTCTATACCACTACCCCCACCTTGCCACCTATTTAACGTTATCTTGAATAAAATATTTTGTGTGAGTGGGGGACGGCTTTGGTGTGGTCCAAATGATATACATCACAAAATTTTCAAACCCAATCTTGTGAAATGAAAAAGTGAACGTAGTTTTAAACATTAATGGTGACGAGATTTTATAAAATATTGTGATGAGTCTTTCTTGCCTCGTTGTCTGTTGTTATTAACTGTATTATTGTTCTGCATAATCCTAATTCCTCTCAATGCAAGTGTTCCTGTCCTGATGATTCTGATTCCTCTGAAACGGAAAAAAGGAAATAACTGAGCAGGTGCAATTAATGTGTGCTGAACATGAAGTGTCTGATTTTTGATTACTGAAAGGAGCTATGCTTTCTTGAGTATTTTTTTTAAACTTTCGGTTCTCTTGTTTGATGATCCCTTATGTAAAAAAAGAGTCCTACAACAGTGTTTACAGTCAGAAATGGTTCCAAGTAACACCAATGCAGAAGGTTATACACTCTTACTTTTCAAATGAAACTTAAAATTCTATTTTAGAACCAAAACCAGCACAGCCCCTAACGCTAATCTTAATCCTAATCTTGTAATTTTCCATATGACTTGAGCTGCATAACTTCCTTTAAAATTACAGACATGAGGTCTTCTGTTATAAATGCTTCAGTATCTACATGGATCAACACTTCCTGTTTAGGCTGAACACCGTCTACCGGCCTTTTAAAGTGACTGGATTAATCAGATGCATGTTCTGAGAGTGAGGGTGGGAGGCATAAAGACAGAGGTTACATGAAGGCCATTGCTTTGTTGTTTTGTCTGCAGTCAATATTCATAATCTGTGAAAAGAAAAGGAAAAAAAAAACATTTTTGTACAGCTTTATAAGGAGGGGAAAAAATGTCAATTGAGTCACTCCAGAGCTGCATATCTAATCAAATATGAATAAAGCCACTTAGGAGGCCATTCTGCTCTTGTTATTGTGACATTTCAATGAGACATGAAATCTCATCTCACTGTCGATGTCAGCTCCACTCAGCAAAAAGACAATACGCGCCTGACCTTTACAAATAAACTTGTGCCTCGATTTCATTAAAGGCTCCACTTAGCCAATCGTTTGCACTCTATAAATCAGTCCAAGTGAATCTATTTTGCATTGCTTAATTGAAGGTCTGTTTTTTTCTTTTCTCGCTGTACAAGATCTTGATGGAGGAGTGTGTGGTGATAGATGAAGAGATCAGTGCAAACCGTTTGAGGGAATCAGGTCGAGATTGATCAGTGCCCTATGGGAGAAAGTCAGAAGACTGGATATGGCCTTCACGCCACAACTCCCAGATTACAGCCTTAACAACTCAGCCTGTCTTTCTTCTCCGTTTTTCTCTCTAATGGCAACGTACGTATATCTTTGTGTGTATGTGTGTGCATGTGTCTGTGTGTACAAGGCTGGCGATGGATGAGCCGCTTGCCTGTGAATTGTTCCTGTGTCTTTCATGAACTTCCATCAGTGGCTATTTCAAGCACTGCTATTGGGCCCGTTTGTTCAATTTAAAAGGCGGGCGATTTATAGGCGTAGCCCGCGGAGCCTTCTGTAATCCCAGAGGACATTTTTGTTAGGGTTTAGTTGTGGCCTTAGCGATGCCATGGTGCAATACTGTAAACCGACTTCAAAGAGTGTATTATTCTCTGACGTAAAGAGCATGAAGTGCGTAATGTCTTCACGGGACTAGAGAAAGCAAAGGACTGACTTTCCATCTGGGTCCGTCTTTGTCTTTTTCTTTCGTAGAATCACTTCTGTCTGTACATTTGAGCTTTAAATAGAAGCCAAGGCAGAAAAAAGTAGAACTGTGCATGTGTGTGCATGCGTGTGCATGAGCGTGTGTGTCCTGGATGACTCTATAGATGTGTGTGGGGTAGGATCAGTCATATAAATGTCACATGGGATGTCAGGATGTGTGTCATTTAGCCTGACCCCTCTAAGAAGTCTGCTATTTCCCAAGAAATAAAGAAAAAACAAACAACCAAAAAAAATCACCAAAAATAGTGAAATGCATGACATGCTGGAAATTCTGTGGTATTTTAAATATAAATGCATAATATTTTACAAATGCAATTTTATTGTTTTTAGCAGTGAAATATTTCACATTGCACTGTATATTTAAGTAGCCCAATTTGAAACAAAACAAGCAAACAAACAAACAAAAAAAACATCTTGCAAATCTTGCCCACGTTATTGTTATTGATTGTCCTGTTCACTTTTATGCTTATAGAAAAAATATCACTAATAGGCCTCTATTAGCATTTGTTGCTTTTGCAGTTTTGACCACTAGGTGCAGTAATATCTTTGAAGCCAACCATTGAATTCAAAGCAATTTTATATGTAAAGAGCTTTTAACAATGGTCATTGTTACAGCGAAGCTTTACAGAATCAAAAGAAAATATGGAAATGTGTATGAAATGTGAGAAAATATTTGTTTGAATCAAATCAGATTGATCAGATATCACTACATAAATAGGGCCGTGAGTGCATTGAACCATGATTGCCTGACATGTAGAAAAAAGAAATTCAATTACAACTGATTTGGAATGAGGACTTTATAATTTAATTAATGAAAGATTAATGTTTTTTGAATGGCTGGTACAAATGTTCGGGGTCTGCAAAATGGACAAGCCCTAACAGCTTGTGTACTATAGATGTTTTTTTTTGTTTGTTTTTTTTTCAGTGTATTGATGAGAGCTTAGTAACATCAACCATGTGACTTAATTTAAATAACTATTAAATATGTATTTAATATTTATTTGCAATCAAGCAAGCTGATACACTGCTATGCCTTCTTACTTCCCTGATGAGTAAGTCAAGCGCATGTCCTTAGCACTGTTCATGAACCGAACTGTTATTTAAGGTTTGAAACCCAGCTCAATCAGAAGCATCAGTTTATTTGATGTCTAAATCTTTTGTCGTTAAAATAGCTATATTAATGGCTTTTATACAGCTAAATGTGAAGTTAATTGTTTTTTTATTAATGAGTTCTTTTTAAACGCAGAGACAGATGTGACAGAGTTAGAAACAATTTGAGAAAACACAAGGAAGGAACTTAGAGAGGAACCAACCTCCAAATGGGAATCTATCTATCAAAAAAAAAAAGCATTCAATATTTTCAAGTGCAATATCTCAGCTAATTATTTTCTACCACTGTTGTGTAGTATAGTAAGTCCCCTACATATGAAAGAGTTCCATTCTGAGAGCTCATTCATAAGTCCAATTTGTTTGTAAGTCCAACAGACATTGTCTAGGTACTGGGATACTAACACAATTTGCTATACACAGGATATTACAAAAAAGCAATTTCTGACATCTTTTCCCCTCGCTCTAGTCTCTCAATTATTTTCATTTATTCTCCATCGTTAATGCTTTGCGCTTCTTAGCAGTACTGTACGCTTCATCGCCACTGCTTTTGCGCTTGATTTCGGAAAACCTTGGCTTGTACTGCACTTGCAGAGGATTCACGTTGCACGCACAAGACGATGTATACCAGACACGTGATCTAACTTCCGCGATTGAACATGAGTGAACGCCTGTTCATATCTTCATAATTCGAAGGTTCATATGTAGGCGACTTACTGCAGTGTTTGATCATGTTTTTTAAACATGCAATATTTAAGGGTCATAATTCATCTGCTTTTTATATCCCTATTTTATACTACTATCTGATCACATTGCTTTATATCTGCACTCTTTTTTGTTTTTATCTCTCATTCTATTCATTTTTTTATATTTCAGAAATTATCTATCTATCTACCTATCTATCTATCTATGAGAAGGTTCTTAATAAAATCTGAGGAATAGTAAAATAAATAAATAAAAAAGACGTAACCTACGTTAACATGATATTCCCATTCTATAGAATTATTTCTAATATGTTTAATACTATTTGTATTATGGTACATTCATAACATTGAAAGATGGTTTCATTTTGCTGTCTTTATTCTACATGTCAGTGTACTCTATCCCTTATCCTTTTGCCCATATCCTTATATCAAAACACAAATAAATGAATGTCACAATTCTGTACTACACATCAAGGGAGAAAAAAAAGATGGAACATCCTTCTCTCAAGAGACATAAAAATAGCTGTGTCCACTGCTCTGTGTCAAAGTTAGGTCACCCAGTGGGGTGCAGTCTTCAAAGCAGGCAGGGAATTCTCCAAAAACAACTGCTAGCAATTTCAAATCAACACACATTGTCTCTCCTCCCAGACTCATGCCTAAAATATTCTCTCCATCAATGGCCATGTGCACAGACATATCTAATTTCTCTAAATGCATCTGATTATTGTTTGTGTTTTTTTTAATGTGTCATTTGGTCATGTCTCTAATTTGACTTTGCCGTACTATTCTTGAACATCTAAAAATGGCAAAGTCACAAGCACAATATTTGTATTGTCATTCATACAGAGTGGGAAAAATGCATTTTGCTCACAAGAGACTCATCAGAGCAGAGGTTTGTGAAGTGACCATGGAGCGATGGTGGTCTCATCGTAGTCAGAAAGAGTGGAGAGATAGACAGAGAGAGAGAAAGAAATAGAGCGAGAGACAGACAGAGAGAGAGTCAGACAAAGAGTGAGAAAGAAATAGAGCGAGAGACAGCCAGAGAGACAGACAGACAAAGAGTGAGAAAGAAATAGAGCGAGAGACAGAGAGAGAGAGACAGACAGAAAGACAGACAAAGAGTGAGAAAGAAATAGAGCGAGAGACAGACAGAGAGAGAGTCAGACAAAGGGAGAAAAAGAAATAGAGCGAGATACAGACAGACAAAGAGAGAGAAAGAAATAGAGCGAGAGACAGAGAGAGAGAGACAGACAGAAAGACAGACAAAGAGAGAGAAAGAAATAGAGCGGGAGACAGACAGAGAGAGAGTCAGACAAAGGGAGAAAAAGAAATAGAGTGAGATACAGACAGACAAAGAGAGAGAAAGAAATAGAGTGAGAGACAGAGAGAGAGAGACAGACAGACAGACAGAGAGAGAGAAAGAAATAGAGCGGGAGACAGACAGACAAAGAGAGAGAAAGAAATAGAGCGAGAGACAGAGAGAGAGAAAGAGGCAAACAGACAGACAGACAAAGAGAGAGAAAGAAATAGAGTGGGAGACAGACAGAGAGAGAGAGAGAGACAGAAAGAGGGAGTGAGAGCAAATGAAGACCTGCCTATTTTGCCTAACAGTATGTGGGAAATGAAAGTGACCCACCAAGGTTAAAGGCCAAAAAACATGTCAAGAATTTCCCAGGATAAATTTCAAGGACGACGAAAAGGAGGCTCGCTTTCATTTTTGTGCCTCACAGCTCAGTATATACGCATTCGAACGTCTCCTAATGAATAACGGGGGAGGCGAAAAAAGGCGAGCAGAGACGATTACAATCCGTCAATAGAGACACAAGGAGACATGGTCATTGTGGCGCGCTGATGGGCTTGGCCTGTGTTGCATTGTGGGTAAGTGGCACTCGCTCTGGCCTCAGCAGGAAGCTGGCTGTTCTGGCCAGTCCTCAGGTGCTGTCATTCTCCCCTCCACCATATTAATTATGGGATAAAGACTCTAATCCCTCGCCTTTGAAGCTGCTGCCTGGTTTTCAAGGCTGCACTTTAGGACAGAAAGAGAGAGAGAGAGAGACAGACTATGTGGCATTAAAGTGAATAAAAAAGGCACCCATTATTTTCTTTCTTTTTAAATGCTTTATTTTCATTACCCACACTCCCTGTCTGGATCTCTGAGTTAATGTGCGTATATGATAATGTATTGTGATTTCAGCCTTATGCTGATGCCATATTTAGATCTGGAGTTAAATCTATGAGTCCGATTCTCAATAGATGGTGCTTTTTTATGCATGCTGAAATCCATATATAATTGGATCCCTGGATTAGTCTCCCCTGCAAACATCATTAGCATTTGACTTCATTGTATACATCAACGTCCTGAGTGAACTGTCCTCACACACTTTTTTTTTTCCTTTTTTGCTGCTGCTCTGCTTGTTTCTCCCATATAATTGACTTTATATATAAAATATAAAAAAAGAAAAAAAAATTAAGATTAAGATTAAGTCTGTAGGGAAAAACTTATATTTGTATTAATAACATTTGAAGGAAATTTCTCATAAACACCCACTCACTCGCTCATCTTCTACACCGCTTTATTCTGTATATAAGGCCGCAGGAGGCGTGAAGCCTATCCGAGGAGATTTAGGGCATGAGGCAATGTTCATCTTGACAAGGTGCCAATTCATCACAGGCACACACACACACACACACACACACACACACACACACACACACACACACACACACACACACACACACACACAC
>JAQMYJ010000033.1:32117511-32142962 GCA_030014305.1 Clarias laeviceps | reverse complement strand
TGAAGGAAATTTCTCATAAACACCCACTCACTCGCTCATCTTCTACACCGCTTTATTCTGTATATAAGGCCGCAGGACGCGTGAAGCCTATCCGAGGAGATTTAGGGCATGAGGCAATGTCCACCCTTGACAAGGTGCCAATTCATCACAGGCACACACACACGGCAAGTTGAGAACGTCAATTAGCCTAATCTGTATGTCTTAGCACTGTGGGAGGAAACCCACCAAGCACGGGAAGAGCATGCAAAATGCATGCACACAAAGCCAAGGCTGGAATTGAACCCAGATCCTGAAGGTGAAAGGCGATAGCACTAACCACTAAGCTATTGTGTCGCCTCCTCATAAAAATTGTCACTGAAAGATTTGGGCAAAGAAGATTCCGGATAAATCTACATATAAATTTACAGGTACTGCACATAATAAATATTTATACATCTCAGTAGTTTGAAAACAAAATGAAAACTTCACAAAGACATTTGTGATATTTAAGAGTACCACAATTTGAAAAGATATTCCATTCAATTTCAATTTGCAAGACTTAACCTGAAACCTAGACTTTATAATTAACATGATCCGTAGTGGCATCCAATAGTTACTTCATAGAAAATGTTTAACTGAAGAAGAAAGAAAAAAAAAAAACAAGATAATGAAAGAAGTTTTAGTGTTTTGCATTGAAGGAAATGTATTGAGATTTAACCTTTGCTTCCACTTATTGTAAAGAGATTCAGATGCACTCCATCAGTGATGTCCATGCTGCTCCTCAACTCTACTCTTTGGTTAAACAGATTCATCTTTTGTACATATATCACCATCAACAGCATCATGCTCAACAGCTCATAGATTTATTACCCCCTGCTCCTCCCAACATCCCAGGAACATCGTTGCTTAACTGCATTGCATTCTGGGAATTTGACATTTTAAAACTTGCACTGATGTCTTGACTAATCTACATTGGATTTTATTATTAATACGGCAATTAGCATTGTTTAATTGTTAAAAAGTGGCAAAAAGAAGTTGCTTGGTTTGCAATCAGTTGAGGACAAGAGCGTAGGCTTAAGATTGCGCTGGAGAGTGTGCATTAAGTGCTGGCTTGTATGCTGCCCTCTTGTGCTGATCCATACAGCTTATGTCTCTAGACAATTTGGTTCAGTTTGTTTGCCATGTTGCTAAATCTCTCCAATCCCTTGCTCACTCACTCATTCTCTATACCGCTTATCATGGAAAGGGTCGCAAGAAGCCTGGAAACTCTCTCAGGGGACTTGAGGCAATCCATGCACTCACACACTTACTTACACACTATGGCCATTTTGTATACGCCAATTAGCCTATTCTGCATGTCTTTGGAGTGTGGGCAGAAACCAGTGTACCTGGAGGGAACCCACCAAGCACGGGTAGAACCAGCAAATTCCACTCCCAAGGTGGGACTTGAAACTTTGACCATTGAGGTACAAGGCCACATTGCTGCCCATTAAGTCTTGATCTACAAAAAGCCAACACCCTAACCCTAACCCTGGTGGATTTGTTTCTAATGGAGAAGTATACTATTTAATGCATTAAACTGGCTCAATAGATTCATATAAAGCTTCTCTTAGTTGTAATACCCATTTTGTGTTATAATACACTGGTGCATGCAAACAAAAGAGTCATGGGATGTCACTATGGAGTTGTTTATTTTCCTATAGAAGCATGTACACATGTTTTATTTCACCTAGCATTTTTATATGTCATATTTTATTAATTTAGCGTTATGTTAAATGTTATTTAACTTCCATAAAAGTTAGTTACTGTTACCACTTGCGTTACAGCAGCTATAAATATTCTAGACCTCTCCAGCCTCTTTTTTTCTTTGCTAAAGCATGTGAAAAAAAAAAAAAATCACAAAACTCAAACTCCTCCTATGTTGGAAAATGTAATGTTAGCACTTTACCTCTGCTCCACTGACACTGGAGACTCCTTCCATAAATGATAAATAAGCTTGTGCTCACACAAATCTCCACCATTCGAAAGTCTGCACTAATCTGTTCATGTGCAGTTTGCTGTGTTTGCTGTATACGTCTACTAATATATAAAAGAAAAAAAGCATTTAGCTGGAACTATTGTCAGTGCTCAAACATGAAGTAGTGCTGAGATAACTGAAAATAATAGAAGTTCAAAATTCAATTCAAAATCATCATTTTGACATTATATAAAGATTTAATAACAAAATTACTCCAGACCCACAATTCACCAAGAATTTCTTTAAAGAAAATTAAAAAAGGTATCATTTAGAGACAGATACAGACAAGGAAAAAAAAAAATCCAGCATTTTCATGAAGCCAAAAAAAGAACAGGTGGAAGAAGGGGAAATAATTGTTTGATCTGTCCTTTGACTGTCGCTGCCCTAATCACTCAAGACTGATTCAGAAAATGCAGGCTTGAATGTCAGAGGGCCACCTGCAGAGAGCTAGTCCGTTTTCCTGGCCTTGTGCGCGCATAGCCGTGTAATCACCACTCTCGGCACTGGCTTGGCACTCCAGCACTGCCTTGATTGAGCACCTCAATCTAACAAGGTATCCACCGGTGCTGCCAACCTCTGCTGGACAATTGAAGATGCCCCCGATGATCTCAGCGCAGTGCATTTGCAGTCAGTCTTATGATCTATCACCTTCAAGGCCATGCACAACAGTTGCTGTAATGTAAAAAATAAGTTGAAGGGGGGAAAAAATACTATGTTTATTGTTGAAAGCAAAGTGGTGCATGTCACAATAAAATGTTGAAGACATTTATTTTCCTTTATGCATATGGAAACAACTTGTTTTCAAAACGTCAGTCAACTGCGTTTTTTTTTTTTTCTTGCATAATATGGAGGGGAAATTGTGAACGTTGAACATTTGTAGACCTTAATGTGACTTGCTAACATGAACCCATGAGTCAGAAATCAAGTAACCATAATAATCACTCCTATTTGAGTAGTGATGATGTGAATTTAAAACGTATTAGTTGAGAGGTATGTTATTTAGGCATAGGTTTTCAGCTCCTGAGACCTTGACCAATCAATACATTCACTTGTTCATCCTGGTCAGGGTTCTTATGGATCCACAGCCTTTCCCATGTGATAAGGAAAAGGACATTTCACACTTTCAGTGGTAAATTTAGCAGTCATCATTCCACCTCTAATATCTGCAGGTTTGTAGGGTGATAGGAGGGCACCAGATAACTCAGAAGAAACCCACTCAGACATTAGGAGAACATTTTAGACTCCACATTGATAGTAACCCAAACCCAGAAATTATATTTCTTCACTACTAAATATTCCATAGGCAACTGTTAGTAGTATTATAACAAATTGGAAGCCATTGGGAACAACTGCAGCTCAGCCTGGAATGGTAGCTCATGAAAAAAAAAAAACAGAGCAGGGTCAGCGGATGCTAATAACTACGGACTCCAAACTTCATGTGACCTTCAGATTAGCTCAAGAACAGAGTGTAGAGAGCTTCATGGAACAGAGTTTTCATGACCAGGCAGCTGCAGCCAAGCCTTAAATCACCAAGTGCAATGAAAAGTAATGGATGCAGTGGTGTAGAGCACACCGCCACTGGACTCTAGAGCAGTGGAGATATGTTCTCTGGAGTGACAAATCATACATCTGTCTGGCAATCTGGCAATGGACGAGTCTGGGTTTGGCGGTTGCCAGGAGAACAGTACTTGTCTGAATGCACTGTGTCAAGTGCAAAGTTTGGTTGAGGAAATGTTATGATGTGGGGTTGTTTTACATGTTTTGGGCTCAGCCCTTTTGTTCCAGTGAAAGAAACTCTTAATACTTCAGCATACCAAGACATTTTGGACAAATTCATAATGGCTCATAAAGCCTTTATAATGGCTCTAATCTGAGATGCTGGTTGTTAATTGGTGATTTCTGAGACTGGTAATTCTAAATGAACTTTCCTGGGAAGGTCTTCAAGAGAGCCATTTTCATCATGGTGTTTGATGGGTTTTGCAAATGCACTTCACAATACAGTTCTTGCAAGTGCTAATCAGAAAGACTGACCTTCATGCTTAATTACCCAATTCAATGTGCTATTTCATAGTTTTGAAATCTTGTTCTAGAATGTACGAAATAAATAACTAAACAAAAAAACTTTACATTAGAAGGTGTGTCAAAACCTTTGACTTTTACTGTGCAAATATAAAGAATGATGTGAATATGCGAAATATTCAATGGATGGAATAATGCAAATTTTAATGTATATTTACATAACTTGAAATATTTGCGATTAAAAAATGACAACAATGCAAAAAACGAGCGGTGCATGACTGATGTGAATGAATGCCATATGAAAGTGATTCATTCATTCATTCATTCATTTTCAGGAAGCTATTAGTCCTTATCAGGATCACACAGGCTCCATATCTAAGCATGAAATGAGAACAGATATGAGTTATGGAGATATGTTTTTTTTTTTTTTTTTTATCAATTTAGCCTCACAGCTCATTGAATTGAATGTTACCTTGTTGAAGTGCTCACTATTCAAACAAGCACATTTTATTACACCATATTAAACTATGGTATTATTGTTTCTGGGATTTACCATGCACAGAGGACTAGCTACAAATTAAGCACTTAAGTGCTAGTAAGAAAAGCTCTATGAATGATGGCTATGAGTGCTTAGGGAAGTAAACATGGTAGCACAGTGAGACTTTTAAGATGGATCATCAAAATAATGAACATCATACTTTTCAGTGGAAAAAGCAATTAGCAAAATTAATACATTTCTTAAACACAAACACTTTAAATTCATACATGTTAATTGATAAATTGAATTTTTCTAAATATATACAGTATATGTTAAAAGTAACTACCATATGGATGTATAAATAAATAAAATGTCTCTATTGTCTGAGGAAAAATCTACATTTAGCAATGGACTTAATTTATGGGTCTGGATATGAGCTAATTTATTCATGAAATGATTGCATAAGCATTTACAGTAGAATTAATACATTTCCCTAACCCTTCTTGAAAATAAAAATGAATAAGAAGAAGAAGAAGAAGAAGAATCTCATTCATTAATTTAAAAAGTTGCGCACTAAGATTTCATTCAGTCACCTTTAGCTTTGAACAAATAACACATTGTAGTGGCCAGTTCACTCACTGACTCACTCATCATCTATTATTCTGTATTCAGGGTCGTGGGGGCCCTGGAGCCCTGGAGACTTATACATCCATGCCAATCCATCACAGGGCACACACAAACACTACGGACAATTTGGAAATGCCAATTAGCCTAATCCGCAGGTCTTTGGACTGTGGGAGGCAACCGGAGTAGCCGTAGGAAACCCACCAAGCACAGGAAGAACATGCAAGCTCCATGCACACAGAGACGGGAATCAAACCTGGTCACGAACAGTGCTAACCACTACACCACTGTGAGTGGCCAGTTCATGTGTGAAAATGATTCCTCACGCTTTACAATCTCACAGAGTCCTGGAATATGGCCGTGCCATCAGGGAAGAAAAACTCCATAGATGTGATAAACTGATCAATCTGTACATTCAGGTCAATCTGATCAACTGAAGCAACACCAGATCATAACACTGCCTCCAGAGGCTTGTACAGTGGACACTATGCATGATGAAGCCTTTTTTTCTGATTAGTCCCACAAACAAGTAGTTTTCTTATGGCCACACAGCTGTTTAGTCTGTTCTTATCACATTGTGTGTGTATAGAAATGCTTTTACTTCCACTATTTAAACATACTGTAGCTGTGGTTTTTATGGTTGAGTTTTTACCATGCAACTTCACCAATGGTTAAGTGATCTCCTTTCACAATTCTGCACTATCCTACCAGGTTTTGATAATGTGTGTTCTTAACCTGATTCCAGTAATTTCAAATATCCTTAGTATTTGCAATTACTAAGCCCAATAATCTGACCCTCCTGAAATGCTGACTTTTTTTCTTTTTTTGGTTATGGCAGTGTATTTCTACACAATGTAACAAAAAGACAGATAAATGTCACGCAATTTTAACAGTTTGAACTGACTGAGAGTGGAGGAACTATTGAGAGAATTAAACCAGCAGCTGCATTTACAAGCATTTCATATGTGTATATGTTCATTTACATTTTAATCTGCATGCATACATACATACAGTACATACATACATGAATACATAAAGTGCTTGATTTTAGCCTTTATCCTTCCCACTGTTGCACGGCTCACTTCTCTAGAAGCAGCCTAAATGACACTCATGCCAACAGGCACTTGTGAGGCATGACACTCCAAATTTATGATCAATTACGGCTTTTCTAAAGCTGGATTTAACGTGTCATGTGCGTCTTCAGCTCACTCGGATGTAATGGCTTTGAATGAATTTGAGCGAGTTGAAATTTATCCTCACATTGCCGTGGGTTCCTTTAACCCCACATCCGTTTCCAGCTTAATATAATATTGTTGATTTAACCATGATGTATTTGAACCTGCAGGGCCTTTTCTCCTCCATTTTGAGATTAATAAATGGTTTTTCAGGGCACATTGGGGTGGTACATTATTCTAGCGGAGGCTGACGGAGAGCTAGAGCCGGGACATGGCGTTCAGTCCATCAGCGGCAGTTATATTCAATTTCAGCACAGAACATTTGTCAGATGGGACAGGTAGCATTAAGTCATTGAAGGAGTCTTAAGTCGTTGTAAGAGCGGCCCCACAAGCCGAATTATCACCCACGGCCGCTGTTCTCTCACCACAGCTCAGCCATCTCCCATAATCTGATGGAGGATTGATTAATTGTACATTTAACTGGATGCATGGCCCTCTTCTCTGTAATAAATTATGGTCATTAATCAATAAAGCGCTTCGTAATCCAGGGAGTTGGAGGACATGCTGCTTCCTAATAGAAAAGTCTGAAGCACAAGGCTGCTCTTCTGCTGCCCATGACCCTCCAGATGAGCTGTTCCACATCTGCCTCTGTCCAATTAGATGACAAAATTAATGAACATCCTTTAGCCGATAATGGGTTTTGTCATTCTGCTGTCCTGCCCATGAATTTTTGATAGTCGGCAATTTTTCCCCCCAACCGTTAAGTGCTTTAAAAGTTTTTCAAAACATTTTTGTAACTAAGTAATAAATCTTGCTGATTTTAATCTCCCTCTTAAAGCACTTTGTGATAAACGAAGGTAAATGAGCTGGGCAGATGTTTCCTGATAAACAGCAACAATGGTGCCGAGTAAATATTTTAGCTCTCTCAGTGCTCATGCTCAGGTGAGGAGGCGGAAGATGCAGATGGCACTCGGCAGAAACGCAGCACGAAAGAAAAGACAAAGCACGAAGAGATCACCCACAAGAATACTACAGATACTGTCGGGTTAATTCAGTCGAAGATCTCAGTCCATCAGCAAGAATTTTTTTTTTTTTTTGGTCAAGTATTAAAACTTGTTAAAATTATAATTATCATTTATTTGTCATCAAACAGAATGAATTTTATATGTATATTAGGCTACATATAAGTAATTTTTATCAGAAATAATAATACATGCTATTATTATTATTATTATTATTATTATTATTATTATTATTATTATTATTATTATTACCAAAATAATAAAATACAAAATGTATTTGAACATAATATGTATTATCTTATGCATACTGTACATAACATACTTTGTTATAACACATTCATAAGGCATTATGTGCATCACATCACATCATTTTGTAGCATTGTTTATAATGTATTAATAGACCTCATCATGCACTATACAAAGTGGGGCATAATGTGTTGTATGAACACTAATGTGTTTTATGAACACTAATGCATTGTTAACCATTTAAGATATAATAATCATAAAAATAGGTGTATTGCATTTCATTTATCTCAAACATATCATTAAAGTATAACAATGTGTAATAAATGTTAATTTTATAGTAATGTATTATTATAACAATAATGTTTTCAGAATTGACAGAAAGGGTTTGTATACAATATAAATGTATTTTTCAAACTGCCTCACCTTTAGAGATGTGCACTCAAGTGCAAAAGTTTACACCCCCTTTGAATTGGAATAAGAGAAAGTGTACATATCGACTATAGTACATATGTGTAGTGTGTGTGTATATTATTTATATATATATAGCAGGTACTATATGAGATGATGAAGTTCCAAAAGAGCAAAGGGCTGTACTGAAATTAATGCAGAAGTGGGCATAACTTTTCTCTATACAAAGGTACTACTCAACATAGTCTACATCACAAGCCATGCATTTGCACAATTGTTGACTCCAACTCTCAAATACTCTGTAAAAATACCGCCTGTTGCTGTTAATGGTGACCACTGACATGTTTTCAGAGAGGGTTCAAGAGTTGGGTTCGACGATGGTGCAGATGCATGTCTTGCCCACTTTTTTGCATTACAGTACAGCCCTTATATGAAGAATGAGAATAATTATGAAACAATTAGAAATACATTGAAAATGTTGGGAAATGGGGCTGGATATTACAGCTGAGCATACACAATACAGAATATGCAAAATATTAAATTGCAACTGTTTGTCTCATTTTTATTTTATTAACAAACAAACAAACAAACATAAATAATTTACTCCTCCTGAAGATGTCCCACATTGGAAAACTTTACCTCTTCTGCTGGAAATTCTTTCTGTAAGTGCTACATAAACATTTCCTCAAAGAAAATTTCCTCATATCAACAATGTTATTTGATTGAATTTGTTCATGTGGCACATTCATTATGAAAGCAATGTATTTTGAAAGATATCAAACAATAAACATGAACAAAACATGTAAACAAACCTTTTAGCTGCTGTTATGGAAAGGCATCCGTGACATTCTGACCAATCGGAGCTGAAAAATCAAGAGCAAAATGAAAAGACCATTACACCTTAGAGGATTGCAGCTAGACGGTCTATCAGAAAGTGTTTCCATGTTTCCATAAATACATTCAGTCACAAAGCTACAGATGATTAAGGCTCTTTAGCAGGGTCTAATAGGACGGGGTGAAAGGTGCATTAAGTACACTGGGAGAAGGTTTGCAGAGAGGGGGGAAAAGAGAAATAGATACGTAAGTAATAACAGAGCCGAAAAGACAATTAAGTACTTCGGTTGTGGATAAATGACTTAAAAGGTTTGCCTCTCTACCTGAAAAAGTCTTTCTTCGTCTGAGGCTGTCAGCGCGTCTGAAGGCTGAGGTGGCTTGATGGATGGCGAGCTGAAGGGCACAGCTAGGAGCTAAAGTCTCAATTATGGAAAAGGAGGTAAGTAGAGCAATGTTGCTGAAGCCTTTATTTCAGTGACAGCGGTGAAAAATCGCAATATTGCTAATCAGAGTTAAGGCATTAATCATTCATTTATTGGTGTTTCCTAACATGTGTCTGGCTTCTTCTTTCACACTCACATGCAGGCTCAGACCCGAAATCCTTAAGGCCACACTCTCCATCCCCTCCATCTTCCCCCTACTCTGGTACTTCAAGTTCACTCTTAATTATTAACCTAGAGGTCATGACCGCTTCTCCTCCTCCTCTCCTATCAGTAATGTGAAAATTGCGAAACTCGAGCCTGGTAGAATTCCCCTACATGTAATAAATATATTTCTCTCTTTTTATGGTCTGATATTTAGTTGTACATACTAAAAATAAACAAAAGACACAAAGCCATCATCTTTCCCACCACAGCACCGAAGCGTCTTGAAAATGTAAGCCCCATAACCATCTTCCTTCATTATACCCTGAACGAGTTATCGTGAGTTTGTACAAAAAGATAAGTGAGTTTAATATGCACTGGAGGGTAAAGAAAGGATTCTATTACTGCACATAAAAATTACCTCATAAAACAACTAATATGGCAATTCTGGGAGCAATTTTAATGACGTCTATGATGCACAGTTGTAGTTATGCTAATGAAGTTGCTGTTTTACTCATATTCCGCCCATAATGCGGGCCTTATATTTCAATTTCGGCAGATTAGCGCTAGCTAAGTGTTGCTAATAAATTTCATTAATATAATGAACATGAAGGCGTGCTCTCCAGATCCGATTCGCTCCGTCTCGTCCATCACACGTTCGGAGCCACATGTGCAGATACAGTAATGTTTATTGGATTATAAACTTCAGTGCGGTGTGCTGTTACAGTGGGGGTGCTCACTCGGAAATGGGACTTCGCCGAATCCAAAAACAGCAGGCAGCGCCGAAGCGCTCACTTTATGGCGGAACACTGGAAATGGCTTCTCCTCCATCCATTTCAGAATGGAGTTTCTCGAAGTGTTCATAAAGCTCAAGGCACTGGTATAAAGTGAACAGTGATTTCTCTGTAGTGGATTCCCTGCCAAACACACACACACACACACAAACACGCATACACCCACCCACACACACACACACGCATGCTTTTGTCCATGCAAATGTGCACACCAGTCTCTTTCAGAGAGATTTTTATTCTCAGACTCCCTCTTGCTTTTCTATTAAAGTGAGTAAATGAATTTTAAACTTTATGGCAAAGCTTAAAAACAAAAGGGAAAAAAAAGAAGAAGCACAAATGGTGACTATGCCCTTTGTAGGTTTTGTGAATTAGTTTTAAGATGATCTCATGAAATGTTAATAGAAATTTTAATAAAAACGAAGTCGTAAGAAAAGGTATGAAGTGCCGGTTTAATATATTACGTTATAACCCAGTAACGAGCAGTGCATCATATCACCAGGTCTAATTGATGATATAATAAGAATGATGTGGTGCCAACTATTGTACACTAATATGTAACTACAGTAGATACCATTTTTTAATTTCCCCCAAAATGTAATGTTTTCCTCAAAGGTGTAACTCTTTATTCAAACAACAACAAACATACTGTTCAGTCATTTTTTTCTTGTGTCTTTCTTCTTGTACTTTAATTAGACAATGTGTGTATACTGTATCCGGTATACTGTATCTACTCGAATTATTTCAGTAAAATGATTATTCTTTTCCCTAAAATTCTCATGGGTTGTGAAAAAATTCTCATGGTTTGTTAATGTATTTCCCATGTGTCTTCTCAATTGCTGCTGATGGCAGGTGATGGATGTGTGTGAAAACTACCACATCAAACCTGATTTAATCTGACTAATCTCCTAATCTCCAGCATGGTGACTTGGTGGTTAGCACCGTCTCCTCACACCTCCAGGGTCCGGGTTGGATTCCCAACCAGGTTCAATTCCCGCCTCTGTCTGCATGGTGTCTGCAAGTTCTCCCCGTTCTTGGTCAGTTTCCTCTGGGTACTCTGGTTTCCTCCCACAGTCCAAAGACATGCAGGTTAGGCTAATTAGGCTACAGCAAGCAGTGCTGGACCAATGCCAGGAAGATCCCCCAGTCACCCCCGCAATGAATTGTTCTCTATGTTGAGGTCAGGAAAGCGATTCCACTCCCTGAAGACCAACACAGAGAGACTTAGGAGGAGCTTCTTCTACTGTACAGATATTTTATTCTATAAATAGAAATTTACTTTCTATTTTTCTTTTTCATATTTAATTCCTATTAATAGTCTTTTATTTTAAGGTCACGGGCAGTCATCTAAGCATTTCACTGCATATCGTACTGTGTATGTGACAAAGAAAATTTGAATTTGAATTTGAATTGGCATTGCCAAATTGCCCGTAGTGTGTGAACGAGTGTGAGTGTGCATATGTGTGTGTGCCCTGAGGTGGATTGTCACCCTGTCCAGGGTGTACCCTGCCTCGTGCCATACGTTTTCTTGGATAGGCTCCAGGCCTCACGAAACCCTGGATACAGGATAAAATGGTATAGATGATGATCTCCTGACACAAGTGCCACTGGACTATAAGAAAACCATTTATTCTTTGTTTGGGCTGTAGGGTTCCAAAATAACTATAAAACAAAAGTCCAAAAATATCTTCCTTAACTAATCTCCTTTAAAAATGAATCCTTATATTGATGTGTTTGTACTGTACTGTGAAAAGCTGCCATGACCTTAACGTTTCTAAATCCTCATATCACGAGTATTTAGTTTACATTCATGACACCATGTTGCTATATTACTGCTTTAAAGCTTAATATTAATATTACACATAAAGGTCAAAGACCTTCTCCTCTCTTACCTCCAATTTTTCACCCTTCTTGACTGGATTAACAAGTCATGACCCTGCCATTACTTGTTGCCACGAGATGCTGTGATTAAGCCACAGATTAGGCTGAGCAGCGACTCAGGAAACAAACTCTTAACGCCACCGTGGTCAACCGGAGCCAATCGATGCTCAGCGTCAATATCAGGTGCACTAATTTGCTGTTGAATGTGCCCAGTCATTTCAGGGTGAGCACTCAATTTGGCCAGATGAGTACAATCCTTTAATCTCCTCCAGTCCCTCGAGTGCAGAATTACTGAATGTTCTAATAAGAGAAGACAGATGTTGTGGGATCAAATTTGATTCTTTTAATTGCTATCTTCTCCTGTTTCACCCCTTTTAGACTTTAGTCCCTTAATGGTTTACAGTAAAACATGTCTTCCTGAGTGTGTGTCTATATGTGTGTGTGATGAGAGAGTTAATGCTTAGGTTAATTGTCGACAGTGGCCTGTCAGCTACATACCAAGCTCGGTGACAACATATCTATCCCCAAACCAATGTTAGATAAAGTGTTTGAAAGAAAAAGGGTAACACATTCTCCTCTGAATATCATCTTCCTCCTCCTCTTCTGTCTCTCAGACCGGCTCGGCAGCATAATCACTGACATTTCCTCTTATGCTGCTTTGAAGGGTGTCTCCAGTGATTTATGGCTAGGTTTGGAAAATGAATTCGAAATCATGGGATTAAGATGCATAAAATATATTCTAGGATCCATCATAAGGGGGCTGACACTAAGCTGTCTCTCCATCTACCCAAGGAAACCGACGAGTTTAATGAGATCTTGAGCTGTGCCTAAAATATAATTAAAAACGTTGACACAAAGCACAGCACTAATGCAGTGTTACCCTGTGGAACTCGCAGTCCGACTGCCAGGCCAAAAACTCCAAGTTTGATGTGGTGTGATAAATTCTGACAACATCACTTAACCGCTAGTTCATTATTCAATCAAAGCAAAAACATAAAAATGACAGTGATGTTTGCTTAAATGTACTAATTTATCCTTTATCCAAACATCTAGATCATAGATTTCACATCAAATACTATATGTTAAAGGGTAATTATTTTCTTTCATCTTAAATGAGGATAGAGATCAGTGTGTACAAATAGGAGAGAGATCATGCTGTGTTAAAAATGTGGATATCAAACTTGTGGTCCAACAAGAAAAAGGTTTGCCTCATCTTCAGGAGTTTATAAGTTTGAATCCAGGTGTAGATGAGAGCCAAGGGTGGAACAGTGGTGTAGTGGTTAGCATTGTCTCCCTGCGGGTTCGATCCCCACCTTCTTCTCCCATTCTTGGAGGGTTTCCTCCGGTTACTCCGGTTTCTTCCCACAGTCCAAAGACATGGTGATTAAGTTAAGTGTCATTCAAATTACCCATAGTGTGTGAATGTTGACCGGAGGTCCTACCACTGTTGTGAAATGGGAATAAATACAACGGTAGTCACCATTGGACTCCACGGTCCCTAGTTGGACTACGGAAGTTCCTACATAGATGGGCATGAAGGATGAGTTGAATATTTTCCCCCACCCTGTCAATCAAGGTGACACTAGCCAATCACTAACATCTCTACATCTCAATAACATCCCTGTGACACAGTATGAGAATGCTACAGCATCAGCATCCTCCAATGAACGTTAAACTATTGCCATTCCGTCCTCCTTTCACCTGGGATATTATACATATAAGCAGGTTCATTTCAGCAAATTGGTGAAAAATAAGATTAGATAAAATCAAAATTTGGCAAAAAAAATAAATAAATAAATAAATAAATATATATATATTTTTTTCTTTTTTTTGCCTAAGTGTGTTTTGACCAGTTAGCATCCTTAGTTTATCAGTTTTATATTTATAAATCTATACCCTCTTCAGAAAATGAAAAATAGTATGAAGTAATTATATATATATATATATATATATATATATATTGAAAAAATAAAAGTGGTCAATTAACCAGTTTAACAAAAGCAGTGGTTTAAGAAAAAAAAAAAGTCTGCTGAGTGTCTTTTATTTCAGTCTGCTGAAATGTATCTAAAATCTCTCTTGCATAGTCATGCTTTGATCAAGTTGTTGGCCAAACATATGTTTCCACATTTGATTTTTCTTTCGGCAAGAAAGGACATCTGTGTTGAAAATGTTGGAAATTGGAAAAATAATGCCCTATTAATTAAATAAATGATTTAGTTAATTTCCAGGCCTCTAAATAGATCACTCATTAAACATACCAGAAACACTGGAGGGAGAAATAAAGTGTTTACAGGAGTAATGTGTATTTACACATTCATAATGAATTGTCTCGCAACTGCAGATCGGGACATTCACAGCCTTTCTGAAAGGTTTAGCTCTTAGCAATCACTACAGCAGACTGCAGTTGGAGGAAATATACCCTGAAACAACAGAAGATTCTCTGTCATTATGTATAATGAGAAAATTATAATAATTATATCCTGGAATCTTAAGCTCATTGTCACATACAGCATTTATACTATTCTGGAAGCTGGAGGTGTGATGAGCACTATGGTGGGTGTGATAAGGAAACATTTGAAGTTCTGACTTCTGCTGTATCAGTATGACTGCTGAGGTTGAAAAGTTTATTTTTAGTTGTGCATGTCTATGGCTACAAGCAAAGTGACCTAAAAATGTGTGTCTCTATTGTAATGTTAAAATTCTAGGCAGAGAGTAAGAAATAAGAAAAAAAGACTTAGGGACTTAAAGACTTGAAGTGTTTTAGTGTTTTTTTTTGTTGTTTTTTTTTGTTGTTTTTTGGTAATAAAATAATTAAATTTTTGCACCATTGCTGCTGCTGTGCCACTGTGGCAATTTAATGTGATCAGTTTTCATGAAAAATGCACTATTGTAAGAATGATAAGGACCAGTCTGAGAACTGTAACAAAGAAAGCTTCAGGTTTAAAATAATTATATAAATATCACAAACTTCTAAAATGTGTGACTCAAGTTGTGAAAACCCAGCTAAAGTCATTTTGTTATTCAGTGTTTTCTACAAAAAATTATTCAACATATGTCTTTATGTAGAAAACGTTGAATCATTGAAAAAAAAAAGCCTTTGGTTGTGGTTTCACAGATTGGGTCACATACTATATATGGCAATTTTTATAACCAAATATTGCCTGAAGTTAGCGGTATGCACATTTAAAAATTTGTGTGAAATACAACCTCCAGAGCAAAAAAGTAAAAATACAAGTAAAAACAGAAAAGAGAGAAAAAAAGTGAAAGGTAAAATAACAAAAAGAATGAGCCATTTGAAGCATATAAGCTAGCTAGTGCAATTTTTATTAGCTAACATCCTCATAAAGTTTGCATGCTTGTAGAGAATATCATTATGATGTGTTTAAAGAAAATTCATAACTATTAGTTTCCAACCCTTAACAAAGAGTTTTATGAAACAACTATAATCAGTCTATATTGTTATTGTTACAGACATAATCTTGCTAAATCTATAATATGTTTGCTGTTTTGAGTTGGCAAATGTACTGTACTCATGTATTAGCTGCGTTGTTGCTAACAAACATGGAGACATTCTTTTTCATTCCTAACTACTGTATGTAGTTTGAGAATGATTTTTTTATTGAAGAATTACTCAGATTCAAGTAAACGGAGTATAATTGCAGTGTGTATGTAAGTGCTGTTACTCTTCATTGAAGAAAATTTAACACCCTTAACCAAAGCTAGCTAGATAGATTCATCAACGTTAACCATTTCCTCTGTGACAACTTGTTTTTCACACATGTAATAAAACTTCACCTGTCATATCCTGCATATACATCAGATTTTTTTTAAAACTAGTTTAGCTTACAGAAATGCATGCTTTCTTATTGTTAACACATCTATGGTTCTGTGGCATTCCAGTTGACCTAAAATTCAATATTAAGATATCCATAGTGCAACTTCACTGGCTCGTCTGGTCTCCATTTCAGAGTCTGGATTCCAGGACTTTTTATGCAAGCGCAGATGTAAAACGAATTGATAAATCATTTGTACACAGGCACCTCAGAGTTACATCCAAGGCCATAAATCTCAGTGCAGAATAAAGCCGAGCCTTTGCTCTATTTCTATTTTCATTTCACATTCTATCACACTTAAATATCCAGGCCTCTGACGCAAGACCCTCTGGCCTTTCCCTTTGTCTGTGCCTGCATAGAAAACAGAAGATCATATGGTTTATGGTTTCTGTCTCTCTTTGGCCCCGGCCTAAACCGCACAGACATGATTACTTAATAGCCAACAAAAAAAGTTTATATAATTCAGACAACATATGGTAAAACCTTCTTAATATACTGATCGTGGTTTGTTTAGCAAAATAAACAAATAAATAAAATGCACACTTTAGCCTTATTAGCAGGCAATGGCTGTTGTTTTTATTCTCGCTCTCTCTGAGGCACGGGTGAGGGTGATGACAGGTCCTGGTGGTGGGCCAAAGCGCGGCTGGTACTCGGAGTGCCATCACCTAGTCGCCTCCTGCTACCGCCACCAGCCCATATGGGCAGAGAGATTGCTCTCGACTGGTGCTGCCCCAGTCATCCATCACCTCGGCCCGCATGCCCAGCACGCCAGCCCTGGCACCATGCTGACTCCAATCCGTCAGGATTTACTGTGACTGACAGGGAGAGAGGAGATGAGTTCTCAGTTTATCATCTCATAGAAAACAAACACGCGCGCTCAAAAATATCCTGTCACACAAACTGAGATCACAGGCACACACTCTGAGTCACTGATGTGTTTGAATTCTCTCCTGAGCCTTTGATGTTGACTTTTTCGTATTAATAATGATAACAAGAAAAAGAAGAAGAAGAAGAAGAATGATTTGCTTTGGGAAAAGAAAAAAAAAACATTCATTGACTTTCCCATTGCACACTACCTTCTTTCAGAGATGATTAATTCAATTCCATCTTTCCTGGCTGATGATCGCTTAAATAAGTCCTTCAAGTCTCTTCGGGTGCTCTATGCCTGTGATGAACCCAAGCTGCCTTGTTTTCCACTGTCTACATTAATATTTGTTAAATAACAGATTGAGAAAACAACATATGGCGTAAATATTTTCCACTCAAGGTTGTCGGAACATTGTCTTCCAGCGTGTTCCGCAGTATTGCTTGCCAAAGTGTTCTTTTTTTTTCCTTTTTTTTTTTCCCCCTAGCAGTGGGTTCTGACTAAGCTTATACAGAGACGAAAGTGAAAACATGGAAAAAGAAAAGACACTCCACCCAACCACATGCTTAGCCCCTTTAGTGGACGAGTGGCCCCTCTCTCCCCCATTTCAGAGAGCTGTCAGTTTGGATCGCTGGTAGTCAGTGAGGCTGAAGCTTCCCTACTGACTGGAGAGGAGTTGTTGGCCAGGCTTTCCTTGTCACTGAGAGTTAAAGCAGTCACTGATCCTAATGCTTACACTGTTGTTGCAGCATTCCGATTTTAATCACTGCGTGACTTGTCAGCTCTAATGAGGGCAGCGGGGATAGAATTATCAGCGCGGCGATAACGAGGGTGTCACAAGCTGCCAATTATTTCCTGTTTTCAGTCATTATTTCCAAGACTCTTGTTTCTTTTTGCACCATCTGACCTAATGAGCAGAAACGTCTTCCAACATGCCTGGGTTATACAGCACGAATTAGCCCAGGACCAGAAAGACTTCCATGTGACCGGCATTGAAGAGGACGTGATCAGAAGCCGTTCATCGGCTGAATGTTCGTTCATCTACGGCAAGGACACGCGCTTTCTAAAAGGCGTTGCAGGCAATCACGCTCTTGTGGGACAATCGTGTTTGAATGGATCACCAAATTCGCTGCTCAAACAATAATGGCAGAGCTGTTTCATCAGGCCTCTGAGAAAGAGCGAGCAAAAAGCCATTGTCAGGTGTTGCATTAAAACAGGAGCAATGACACAAAGTCCATCCATGCTTCATTTTTCACACTTCCTTTCTGCTTGATGGTCTTTCAAGGCGTACCTGTGTCTACAGTAGGTGTCATATAGGAATGTGTTGTAGAGCACAGTTGAGTCTCTGTGCTAATGACTGGAAGGTTGTGAGTTCTAATCCCAGCACCACCAATTGTGATCCCCAGTTGACAAAAGGTTTAATTTCATAATTTAATTCTGACTCAATAATAGAATTTCACCCCCAAGTTTTTCCTCTATTACCCACAATTCTGTTTGTCCTCACACTTCTACATCTTGAAGACCACTAACTAGCCGAGCCAAGTCTCCGATACTACACTGGATTTCTCATTAGTATGTATTACAACACTGATTGAAAATGGTGAATGAGAAACAAAGCCCCTAAGGAGTCTGCTTAGCTGTAATTTGCTTTGATAAAAACATCCAGAGAGTGTGAGTAAATGTTCAAGATAAGCTAGTAAATGATATGATAAGACAAGATTCAAGTCTGTAGCATGAGCTCCATGAATCTTAGCACTGTCTGAATGAAAAGCAAAATCTTTTCTGTCAATCCTGTATAATATCACACTTCCTCAGTTTGCCCCTACTTGTGGTAATGTACAGAGATTTGTCCATGACAGACTCATGTTCTCCCTGTTGTGCTGGTTCCACTCCTGTGTTTATTAGCTAGCTGTCTGTCAGATGTTAAGCTCACCCTTCCCTCTAGACTTCACACCACAAACTTTTTCCCCCAGCAGGCCTCTCTCTCCGGCACAGAGTAATGGCTGAGTTTATCTGAAGTGTGCAGAGATGAGACAGAAAAATAGTCCTGCTCTCGGCTCATTTTTCCCTCTCCACAAGGGTGGATCAGGAAGAGCACAGACGGTATGGATTTTGTTTTTTTTTTGTTTTTTTGTTTTTTTTTCAGAAGGAGATCATCAATCTCTGTGCCTGCGTTTTGGAGTACTCAAGTTTTGGCAAATTTTACCCATTTACCTCTTGATGTGCAAAGCAATTTTCATGTAAAACACATAAAGAATGGCTTAATAGTGAATCTTCAATGTTGCTTGCAAGGTGTATTACCTCTCTACACACTCCTTCTCACTGAAAATCATCTTTCAAACACAAATCAGCAGGTGAGTAATAAATGAGATCATTTCAGCATAATCACAGAAAAATACCATATCATATCAGGATACATCCTGAGTGTTCTCATCTCGTGAGGGAAGGCTTGGCATGTCTGAGGAGTAAACGACTTTAAATCAAATGATTTAATACGAACGCCGTTTAAATAACTGCAGTGCCTAAAATGAAAATAAATAAAGTAGTAAATTATAATCACTACATTGAATCTTTGTTCAAGATGAATTGGAATGTATTATACATGTTATAAATGCAGCCATATATATCATTATGTAACAGTGGCGGCTGGTGCAAAAAAATATTTGGGGGGGCGCAAACAAAATTTTAATTAAACTTTTAACAATCGCCTGTAAATAGCCATAAGAAGTGCTGGAAAAGCACCGAGTGTAAGCTCGGCCGCGATCACTTGACTGCTGCTTAATTAGAAGATCAGGTCGATCTGATCCATGCTCTTTAACTTTTTTTCTTTCTTCATCCGATCGCCTTGCGAAGGGGTATTTTAGCAAAGAAATTACAGAATTTCCTCTCATATTTAGCTGCTTCCACGTCAATCACTATTCAATACATTAACTAACAATCTGCTGACCGTTAATAAGACTCATTGAGTCCAATCACACGAGGCCAAACATTTTAAAACAATATTGATTCGCTAAGAACAAAAGTGGGAGGGTTCGGGGCGCACAGTGCTGCTTGATTGATGATTTGAAAAAATCCAATTAGAGCTCAGCCTCAAATCACATGCTTTTCAAAAACGCACGTGCCTACTGTACATAGACACTCGTTTGTCCGACGCCCCGCGTACACGAACACAAATGAACGTAATACAGTTTAGATTTTCTTTTTTATTGTAAATAATTTATATTAGGAAATACAGCGAAATATTGTAACTAAATGACTTTATTTCATTATTAAAATAAATAATTATTATGTTTAATTACATGTTAAAGTAGCATTCTTCTTTGCTTAACTTTAAGGGGCGCCACTGTTATGCAATATAAAATGTTTATAAGCCGTCATGCAGTTCATAATTATAATAAAATCGATTATACCATGAGAATATGTTACGCATGAATTCATCGGTCATTATACAGTACACACAGCCCTCAAAAAAAAAAAATGTCTGTTAACAGTTTATAACTTCATTATAAGAACAGTATTAATGATGAACAGATTAATGATGTTAATCAATAATTAAAAGAATGTGTATAATGAATGTGGAATGTACTATAGCATACAGTAAAAGTTAATGTCCCGGATTAAACATAACACGCTATGCAAAATGAGCTTGGCTTGTGTTATAGTGTGTTGCAAACTCTACTTGTAATGCATTATGTAAATAACACATTGGTATAAAATGCAATGCATATTCATAAGTAATTAAAACAATGTGCATTCTGCCTTATGGATGCTTTAAAAAAAAATTGTATGAATGTGTAAAAGATAGGGCGTGGAGTAAAGTCTTCTATAAGAGTCAGAGCTATGCATTCAAAAGGCAGCATAAAATAAAAAGATGTTACAATTTATAGGCCTTCATGCATTACAAACTGTTAACATGGCACATTACAGTATAAGTATTAAAAATGCATTAAAACAACAAGTTCGGCTTGGCATAGTGCATTATAAGACATATAACGGTGCTATAAACTCTCCTTTTAAGGTATCCTTTTAACGAGTGCTTATAAACATCTTTATATACGGCAATGGTATTTTCATTAATAATCATAATGTGTGTAATGTCTTGTAAATGCATTATACATTGTAAGAGTTATAGTTATGAGATAGATGTCAGAAATATACATGTATATGTCAAATGTTAGAAGTGATATATATATATTTTTTCTTTAAAAGTATACACCATTTTATAACTGTTTATGCAAATGTCTTAACTATCATTATTATGCATCATGAAATATTCATATGATGTCACATGAATAATGGTTGTACTGCATGCACTACACCAAGTGTCACTTTGTATAGTGTACTTTGAGAAGATGTAATAGTGATACAAAGTGCTGCTCATCAATGCATCAGCCTAACAAAATGTATTACAAGCAATTTTTCAAACGGTGATGCCTTTCCATATTTTTCATTTGAAAATTATGAATGCAATCATGAGCTATTATACATATATGACCTTCATAGACAGTGTTATAATTTCTTATAATGAAGTAAATACAGAGGTATGACCAGGTCAGAAGAGTACACGGACACTCGGGGGCCTGAAGGCTTACGGAGCAGATGCAGAAAGGTGAGAGGTCATATCGAGGCATCAAAGTTTAGCTGTCTGCAGCCTCTCTTTGTGTTTAATAAACGAAATTCATTAAAAGAGGTGTGGGAGAGCCCCTGTTGGCAGCCAATCTCTCTCTCGCTCTCCTCTCCTGCCTTTGTGTGATCAGAAGAGCCATGGTGATTCCTTGCTCGGCTCCCAAAGCTACAGGGGGAATTTCGCTCAGAAGCTGCCCGTTCCTCACCCGCATTTCCGAAAGCTTTTCATTTGTATCCCCTGGAAACCGCTCTGCATTCTTTATACTCTCTTTCAAAAAAAAAAAAAAAGAAGGAGAGAGAAGGAATGGAAGGCGGGGGGGAGAGAGAGAGAGAGAGAGCCCTTACACATTTGGCTATGCCCTTTGATCACTCGTTTATCTTTAAAACAGATGGTTGTCCACTGTGCTGTTTATGTCAACACATGCCCGTTTGAAAGAGCCGTTCCGTGCCTGGGCAATGCCTCTCTTGAAACCAATGAATCGCGAATCATAGGAAATAAAGGAGTGAGCTTGGATATGCTAACAAAGCCCTTTGCTCCTCGAGAGCCCCTGGGCTGTTATTTTGAAGCATAATATCCATGTCTGCAACCAGGATCTTTACATAATTTTCCTAAAACATTATACGCACCTCGCAAAAGAATACAGTGAAGATTATCTGCTAATCTGATTATTGTTCAATTACGAAGGCTCACTGGTCTACAAATCCCCAGAGATTCAGCATTTTCACGCTTACAGTCTTTGAAAATGATCTAATTTTGATAGTGGCTGGCAGCTATTGAGTGGCGTAAGGGGCTGAATTCTGCATTGCATATGAGATGAAGTGTGTACCATATATATTATATACAATGCAATATATATATAATACAATATATACAATCATGTTCAAAATGTAGTACCTTTTTATTGTAAGTGATGTTCCGTAAAAAAAAAAATAATAATAATAATAATAAAAAAAATCATTGGATCGTAGGCAAAGACAAACTTCAGATGAATAACTTTTCCAGCATGCCATTATTTATTTAACAAAAAGAAGAAAAAAATTAGCAGGCAATACTAAGTTCCTCTCTTTCTGCTTCCACAGGATTTAAGAGGTTTTAAGTTGGAGCCAGTTGCTGCTAATCATCAACCATTGATTAACTGAATATCAGCAGATGTGCAGACCTCTCTAAAAGCAAAAGTTTTGGCAGTTTGATGTTCTGGAGCATTCAGGTGTGTGTTAACACAATGCCAAGAGGGAACGACATAAAGTAATGGACTTAGAGTAGTATTTGTTGCTGAACATCAATTTGGAAAGTGTTATAAAAGCAATATATATCCAAACAATTTGGAGTTCATCTACAGAGAGAAAGGTTATTCACTAGTGCAAAGCATTGAAGACAGTGGCTAGTCTTCCCATGAGTGGATACGGAAAAAATTGCAAATGTTGCATCTGAGACGCTGCAGGCTTCATTGAGCATGAATCATGTTAAAGTCCATGACAGCACAATTAGAAAAAGACTGAACAGGTAAGGTTTGTTTATAAGGTTTGCCAGGAGACCTTTCTAAAATAAACATGGAACTGAAGTTCACAAAACTGCATCTGAACAAAGCACAAAGCTGCTAGATAAATGTCCTATGGCCAGATGAGACCAAAGTGGGGTTGTTTGGCCTTAATGCTCAGTGCCACGTTTGGCAATAACCAAACAATATTTCAGCAGAAACACCTCACACACACACACACTTGTTTTTGCAGCCACAGGACTTGTGCACCTTACAAAATCAATCAATAAGCTCACCATAAACTTCCTCTCCTATATTCTAGAGGTAATTTTGAGACCATCTTTCTGACAGCTAAAGCTTGGTTGAAATTGGGTCATGAACTGGACAATGATCTGAAGCACATTAGTACATCTACATTAAAAAAAAATATATATATATAAAAAATTTTTTTAAATGTTGTCAAAGTCCAGACCTCAACCCAACTGTTAACAGAGTTAACAGAGCTGTGCATATGCAAAGTTCCAAAAACCTCAATGAACTGAAGCAATGTTGTAAAGAAGAAGGGGCCAAATTGCTCCACATTGATGTGCGAGACTGATAAAGTCATGCAGGAAACGATTATTAGCAGCAATTTGTTGCTGCTAAAGGTTGATCAATAAGCTATTGAATTATGAAGATACCCACATGTTTGTTTTCTTTTTGGCTTAAATGCTTGTTAATTAATTAAGTGTCCATTCTAATACATTACTTTTTCCATAGTGACAGCTCATATATATATATAGTGAGTGCTCCACATTGTCTGATCCTTGAAAATTGAAAGATAACATTTTCGCAAAATTGTGTACAGAACTTGTGCATCTGTCTGTGTGAACTGTACACACAATCATTTGTTTTGGCCATTAAAGGAGTTTCTGGGAGGCCAATGTTTCAGACATCAAGCTGGCAGTCCGATCATGGCTCTGACGTACTGAGAAAACTTTACACCTTGATGATATCCAAGCACTAGAGAAGCTCTGGGATGACAGCATTAGCGTAGCAGAGGATTATATGGAGAACTGTTCTGTTATTCTGCACAATCAAATTTGGTTTGACTTGAATGTCCCTTGTATAATCATCACTGAAAATTCTTCTGGTTCGAGCAGTTTGAGCTTTCTAAGTGACATGAAAAACAAAGCTTTCCATCTTATTAACTTTAAGAGACAAAAAAATTATGAAAAAAACCCCCACACACACACACAGTAAAAAAATAACACAGGTGCTAACCGGAACTAACTTGTTTACCAATCACTGTGGGATATGCCAGGCTACAACATCACCTTGAGCATGGATTATTTTCCAATAATAGCACACCTTGTTGTGTGTTGTTCCATACTTATACCTTACATATTAAAATTCTTATAGATGATTAAAAAAAAAAAAAAAATTACCATAAATACATTTTACTCCTGAAGCACATGACCTTCATTTCATGCCATCAATAAACACTACAGTAAGGTAGTGTATTTATTCGAGGGTCTTTAGTACACTGTGTTTTTAACATGTTGTCTTGATTGACATTACAGCCCTGTCAAGGACATCTCTCTACACTGTGTTCTTTGGTTGCTGTGGCGGAGGTGTAGGCAATTTAAGCCTCATCATATCTGCTGGGGGTGCATTGCCTTCCGTTAAGTGGCTTTGCAAAAGCTGATGCCTGCAAGCCTTGTCAAGGTTGTTGTCGACGATGACTCTTTAAGCGGTGACAGGACGTGTCGGAGATGAAAGTTCCGCGCAAAAGAGTGACAGGGGTAAGAAGAATTACGGCGGGATCGACTTCGACAAATGAGTTTTTAAAATGTTGCTTACACGAGAACATGCAGGAATATTACCTAATCAGTCAAATCCTCACAAGCTGACACCTTGACTGAAGGCCTGACGAGTTCTCGTGCTCCCTTCAGTCCACCGGGAGAAGCAGATAGAGAGAAAGAACGAGAATAAAATGACAGAAAGAACAGGAACACTACGGTCATTCTTATGGTCTGTGACTTTTTTTTAGCCACCTTGTCATATTCACTTTTTATTCATTAATACATTTAGAAAAAAATATTTTACTGAAAAGGTTTATACAGTATATGACCATAATTATGTTTTTGCCTGCTGAGTTTGCCACAATTTATTAGTTATGTTCTAGATATGATCTCAATATATATCCCCTCCCCTCCCCCTCGTTGTCTATACCACTTAATCCTGTATACAGGGTCACGGGGGCCTGGAGCCTATCTGGAGACTTAAGGCACAAAGCAGGGTGCCAATCCATCGCAGGGCACACAGACTAATTCTACATCAATTTTGAAACAGCAATTAGCCTAATCTGAATGCAGGAGAACGTGCAAACTCCATGCACACTCTATGCACACAGAACCAAACCTGAATGGGAATCAAACCCAGACCCTGGAGGTGCAAGACGACAGTGATAACCACTAAACCACCGTGCCGCCAATCTCGATATACAGTGTGGGCCATTTACATGGATACACCTTAATAAAATGGGAATGGTTGGTGATATTGACTTCCTGTTTGTGGCACATTAGTATATGTGAGGGGGAAAACTTTTC
>JAQMYJ010000033.1:32097278-32107670 GCA_030014305.1 Clarias laeviceps | reverse complement strand
AGTGTATTTGAAAGTTGGTGCATGGCAAAACATGTAGACCCAGTCCACTGCTGAATTGTTTCAGTGCTGGAGTTTCTTCAAGAAAAGTTGTCCTCGGGCTTATGCCCTAGTACTCTCCGAATGTACGTAGCCGCTATTTCGGCTTGTCATGTTCTGACTGAGGGGGTTTCTGTGGGAAAGCACCCTTTAGTTGTCCACTTTATTCGTGGAGTTAAACGGTTGAGGCCGCCCACTAGAGCTACGGTCCCTTCTTGGGACTTAGCGACTTGTGCTCGAAGGTCTGATTGACACCCCTTTTGAACCACTAGAGTCAGCGCTTGTCAGGCTTCTGACACTTAAGATGGTTTTTGCTTATGGCCATTACTTCTCTGAAGAGAATTGGGGATTTGCAGGCTTTGTCAGTCTCCCCATCCTGTCTAGACTTTGCCCCTGGGCTAGTCAAAGCTATTCTGCATCCTCACCCAAACTATCTTCCGAAAGTTTCATTCTCGACCATGCACCCAGTTGTTCTCAAAGCCTTCTGTCCTCCGCCTTTTACAGCTCTGGGGCAGGAAAGACTTCACTTACTGTGTCCAGTACGTGCTCTTTAGATTTACGTCCACCGCACTAGCCAGTGGCGTAAGTCAGAGCAGCTTTTTATATGCTTTTGGGGCCGCAACCAGGGGGCGGCCGCTACTAGACAAACGCTGTCACATTGGGTGAGAGATGCTATTGCAATAGCCTACGAGGCGCGTGGTCAGACTTCGCCTCTAGGAATCAAGGCTCATTCGACCAGGGGGATTGCCTCATCAATTGCGCTGGAAAGAGGTGTCCCCTTGCAGCAAGTGTGTGATGCGGCAGGTTGGTTCTCTCTGCAGACATTTGTCAGATTTTATAGTTTGGATGTCCATGCTACTCCGGGCTCGCGGTTCCTCGAATCAGCATCCTAAAGTTATGTCTGAGACCTCTTTGGCTATTGTGTGCACACGCTACACAACACTGGGGGTCCAGACACTTGCAGTGCGGCGGCATTGGTATTCTTGTTCCCATAGCGTTTTCACGCAGCATCGAGTGTTGCTTTTGAAAGGGAACGTCTCGGGTTACTTTGCTGTAACCCTGTTCCCTGAAAAAGCGGGGAACGAGATGCTCCGTTCCAATGCCGCACTGCTGGCGTGACTGGACGTCCTGTCAGACAAAAATTGACCTGAGGATGTTTCCGGTTCACTCCTATTTATAACCTGCAGGTGCACCTCATCAGATGACGTCACCTGACCGAGGTTATATAAGCCAAAGTTTGGCGTGTTTGATACACACATGCTTAGCAATCGGTTGAACAAAGAGACGTTCCCATAGCGTTTTCATGCAACACCTCGTTCCCGCTTTTTCAGGGAACAGGGTTACAGCAAAGTAACCCGAGACATACTGTATATGGCACTAGCCTCTGTGGATCGGATTTGTTTGTCTGACACATTCCATGGGTACTCGATCAGATTGAGAGCAATTTGGAGACCGAGTCAACAACAACATTTAACTTTTTTCCTTGCCCCATATATTTCAGGCTGTGGTACACAGGTTGTTCACTTTTTTTTTTTAGGGGGTATTGGCAGACAGGATGTCCTTTGGTCCCTGCATGGGTGAACCTTGGGTTCCCATGATACTGTCACCAATTTACTGGTGTGTAATTGAAAAATCAATGTTATTCAATTCACCTGGATGTGGTGTTGATATTATGGCTGATTGGTGTACATCCTTGGGGTAAAGTTGACTAATTTCAAGCAAGAAAAACACCCCAAACCATGCACTCTTATGCAATTCTAGAATAAATGTAAAGTGCATTCCAAAGGCAGCAAATTGGAAATACCTACTAAAGGTTAATAAGACGTGCTAGAAAGAAAATACTTATTATATAACCACATCTTTATTCCATCATGCCATGGATGACCTTTTTAGGATGTGCAACTACCTGAGATTTAGTTTTTATGTGTATGTATGTGTGTGTGTGTGTGATTGTGGTTTGAACCTTCAGCCTGATTAACCTCAGTGAAATGCAATGACAGTTTATCTTTGTTATTTAATTGATACTTCACTTGAATAATGTCAGACTATGCATTATTGGGGCGCTTACTCCTTTGTGGACTCTACATATTATGTTTTCCTTGTCCAATTTTTAACAGTCAAATAATGTCATATCTAATAATATATGCTACATTCGGGTCATACAACAATAACAGTTCGTTGTTTCCCAAATGTAATTGTAGAAACGTCTGCACAACCACAGGAAAGCCAACGGGACCTTTTCATTCACTGAAATGATTAGTGGTCAAAGCCACAGTAATGAATCATGTTTTCTTTTGTGTGTGTGTGTGTGTGTGTGTGTGTGTGTGCGTGTGTGTGTGTGTGTGTGTGCATGAGTGCTGTATGTGTAGCCCTTAGTGATCAAATCGCATTGATCCACTGCTTCGTGATGGTTTGTCTCCCATTTGCCCCCTTTGCCATAATGGGACCCTGGCTTATTTTGATGATGAATTAGATTTCCTAGTTACTCTGGTAACCGTGTGGCCTGCCAATCACATGCAATCAGCGTTTTCTTTTCGCTCTCTCGCGCACTCATTGCTGGAGATTAGGACCCTCTCAGCAGGGGGTCACGGGGCACTCAGTGCAAGCCAAGGAGCACTGAGGAAGTTTAGCCTGTGCTGTTTGAAAACTTCTCCACGCGCGACCCGTCACTTCTTCTAACGACTTGTTAAACACAGCTGAGGAACGCAGAGATACTGAGAAAGCCAGCTGTTGACTCGGCTCACACTTCAGTACGAGGCTTTTCTAACTCAGAGTGCTAACTTTGGCACATTAGAACCTAAAGTCAAGGAAGAAGATGGATTTATTTATTTATTTATTTATTTATCATGCTGTTATTAGGATCCAAATTGGCTGGTACGGTGGGCTGATTTTAATGTCTTTTTTTTTATTATTTATAACAAATTAAAAAAAAAAAATAACATTAAACGGAATTTAATTAAGACAGTCCCCTTCTCCTAAATCACACCTCTAACATATTATTTTAAATGTGGAAAATTTGGGAAATGAGGTAATCTTCAATTTCAAACATAATTAATTAAATCCATTGTGCTGGCATATAGTTAATGGCCCTAATTCACCATTAGTAGTATATTTTCCTCTGCATCTGAAAAAGAGAGAGAGAGAGAGAGAGAGAGAGAGAGAGAGAAACCATTCAGCATCATTTCCTTTTGCATACCAAAAGTCATTCAAACGAGGGACCATAAACCAGGACCAATGCAGTATTCATGCCATTTTAATTACAATGTTAAACCATTATTTGTTTCAACACCTGGTTAAACCATTCAGGCTTGTTTAAATCCCCCCTTTTTCCATCCCAGGTGTGTAGGAAAGGCTCAAAGGGGTGAATAGGTCTGCCACAACAGGAACATAATCAAGTCTGCGAGCTCACCGCTGAATGAGCCTGTGGGATGAGATCAGATGGAACACACTCCAGTGCTTAGAGACAGAGTGTGAGGTGGATTATGCTGAAAAGAGGATTTAGTCAAGGATGTGCCCTCAACTTTTTTTTCCCCCTCTCTTCTCATTCTCTTTTTTACCCCTCTTAGTGGTAAGCATGATGAATAGCACCTTCTCTGGAGCAGTATTAAGAAACTTGAATGTTAGCTTAAAATCTGCAGCCTTTGTTGTGCATTTCTCTGCATATATCTGTGTCGAGGCTGAGGTGATTGGAGCCAAGAGGCCACGCTGTTCGGCCATTGCAGTTTAGATGGATCTAGTTCTAAAAAAAAAACCCTCTCCAAATAGCTTCTATTCTTCCCCTCAGCCTCAACTTCTTTGAAGCCATGGTTGTACCTTTGTAATTTACGGTGTCATTAGCAGGGCCACATTGAAGAACTTGACCCCTGTGGAGATTTTATTTGGACCAAAGCTAGCTTACCTGGTTAAGGTGTTTTTATCAGAGGATCATCCCCTTTTGAAAAGGAGGCATCAACTGAAAGAGACAAGAATTAGGTCTTGCTAATTGAAATAGAAATGTAACGAGAAAACACCCATTCACCTCCTGCTTTTTTTTTTTTTTTCAGTCACCAGCCTTTTTTCCCGGGGACCTTATGTTCTTTGTATGTCTCATCCAGCCCCTGTTCTCACACATTAAATACGAAGCCCATAGAAAATCCAACTTAACAAATTAACGTCCACTAATAACCCTTCACCAGCCTCTTGGAAATGGATTAAGGCCTTCTTAGCACTTTCTTCCAGCAAAATTTAATTAAGACTTAGATTGGGTTTTGAAGATGTCTAGGCAGATTCCCACTACAAGCACGGATCGTACTCAATTTTGGACCAAAATAAGCTAATCGGCTTGGCTAATAATTAGCCTATCTCCTCTTAAGTGATTCCCAATTATCTTATCTCTGTGTAAGTTAATTTAATAAGTAAATTCTGGCTTCTAGTCTTGGTGGAACTACTTGTTCATGTTTAAAAGGTTAGATTGTGTTTCTTCTGGCTTTGAAGGAATTTGAGACTATGCTCATTACCATTCACATTACCATGCTGAAGGAACACAAATCCATTTTCTGACCCATATTTTTAAAGGGTGTGTGGACACAAAAATCTGATCTTTGCAAATCAGAGCTGAGACATTTTTATTAGTGGTCTTAGATTGCATACCTGTTTGAACAGTTTGACAGCTAAAAATCTCAATTTTTGCAGTTTTGAGTTTTTTTTTTTAAGTATTATGCAAGTATTTCAAATTGATGGAGAATATGTTGTGGGTGTTTTCTTTGAGTTATAAGAGTGATTAAAAGCACAAATTCCCAAATATTATGATGTCAATATGTTGTTTTGGTTATATACATTTGAATTTTGCATAATTTTGCAAAAAAACACTACAACAACTCCACTTCCCACAGTTCCATCATAATGGAGAAATCAGCCTGCAGTTGTGTTTGTGGTCATTTAAGTAAGCAATTTTGTATCAGTAATATGTTGATTGAGTTTTATTACAAATTATAGCAAAGTCATGCCTTCATTGTTTTTTGTGGGTAAAAAAAGAAAGGGTGTGGCCTTTAGTTGCACACAAAACCTTTTTTCATTTCAAAGATTGTTGAAGTTTTCACTTTTGTCAACCTCCTTCTCTAACAGTTTAAATTTCACTTTACTAGCTTGACAAAATAATATAGTATATCATAATATAGTTATGTGTGCTATGATGTCCATCTGCTCATACATCTGCGGTTCCATAAGGTTATAATAGTATCCTTATGGAAGGAGGACATACCCAGACATAGTGAATCGGCAGCTTCCCACAGACAATAAAGACTTAGATTGGGTTTTGAAGATGTCTTATTTCACATATCATGAATGGCAAGTGATGCACACCTGTAGTTCATGAATACCGGGGTAACTGCAATGGCTAGTAAATGTATTTTTCCTTGGCTTCTACATTGTCCAAACATGTTAAATTATTTAGTTCACTCATGGCTGACACTACTTCGACCAACTAGTAGTTTACCTTCCTCTTATCACATGAAAGAAAGCATTATGATTGGCTTTTCACAATGCATTTTGCTAGGTAATGTAACCGTTTCATGTTACGGTTTGCCTAAAAAGTGGATGATTATTACTTCTAAAATAAGTATTTTGTAGTGGTATTCAAATGAAAAGTCTTGTCTGCCAGAGGAAAATAATTTGACAGAATGAAAGTAACAGTGCTGTTTAACGCGTTTTGCATTACATCCAATATCAGCAATGTGGTCAAACTATAAATGTAGAACAGCAGCAATAGTGAATAAGATTAAATTAGATTAAATCGGAAATTGGAGACTTGCTTAATATTTGGAAAAACTATTCAAGTAAAACTGTAATTTGTGGTGACGAGGAACAGCATAAAATGCAGGCACGTAAACTCAGCATGTGTTTAATTCAGAGCAATCCAAAAATCATAGTCATTAGTGTTGCGTCCATAGAGTAGGTCAGTGAACAGGCAGGAAGAAACAGAAAGGAATAAGCCCTATTCATAAAACAAAATAAAGGCATGGTCAGAAACAGGAAATTCACTGAACAGAGACCGAGAGGAACAAAGAAACACAAACTTAAATCTCAATAAGACTTCACATTGAGAGAAGAAAATATCAGGGCTTAAATACATAAAACAAATCAGAAATAACCTGAAGATACATGGGAATGATCAAGAAAAACAGCAACCACAGAGACAAGGTTTAACATTCTAAAAAAATGCAACCCATGACAGCACTGTTTGAATTTGAAGCTGCTAGAATAGAAATATTGTAACACAAAATATCCTACCAAAATCTATCATTGCTCAAAACACCTGCCCAAGAAATGTGTATGTCTACATATGGGGTGTTCAAATTAAAGACAGATATGGGTATGTTTATTTGTTCTTTTTTTTCACATATGGACTGTCAAGATAAACCATCAACATAAACAGATCCATCCATCTATAGAGGCAGTGGTAGCTAAAATGGTTAAGGCTCTGGGTTACTGATCACTGAGATTCTGAGGTTAGCACCGCCAAGTTGCCACTGTTGAACTCTTGAGCAACGCTCTCAAACCTATCTACTCCAGTGTACTGTGTAAATCTACTCCTGTAGTATTGTATCCTAGCTGACCCTGTGCTCTAATGCCAGCTTCCTTACTGGGATAAGTACATGTGACAAATAACTAAATTTTTTTGCGTGGAAATTTTTTTTTTTCACTTTTGGAATAAATTTGTAAAAATTTAAAGTCCTCTCAAACAAATGCATGGTTTTGAACCCTATGCGAAAAAGTGACCGTTGATTATCACTTGGTTTGGCATCTTCAATCACATACTGTAACTCTTTTTACTTGTACGCATGTAGGAGTTTACAGTACCTTCGCCTTACTAAAGGCATGGGGGAAAAGAAAGAACCAACCCAGTGTTAATTTACTTAAAGCAGCAGGGGAAACCAGGCTGGACACTGACCATTACACAGCAGGAATGAGGTGTCCAGCTGACTGTCCTTTTAATCGACAGCAGCAGGCTTAAGGAATTTAACAGCATGGGTTTTTTACCACAGTTTTAAAACAAATAATGTTTATGGAAGATTTACGAGGCAGTGGCATTGTTGAAGATTTTCTCTCCTTTGCTTCATTTAATTAGTGCCTCCGAGTGCCCGCCTTAAGGAGGCACCCAAGCCGTTGGAGGTGTCATCTTGATTATTTTACCAGACCTTTTCCCGAATGGTTCCCACACTCGAATATTTCTACCATGCTCATGTGCGCTCAAGGGCCATGGTTAACCAGGTTAAAGCAGCAGGTTTGATGTAATATTCTCCTCACCTGCCAATGTGCTCCACCGTTTGCCAGGGTTAAAGTGAATCACAGATCTGCAGGGTTGCCTCTGGATTAGATATGAAATCCAAATGCAATGCTATGTCATATAAATCAAATCAGGAGACAGGAAGATGCCACGTGTGTAAGATCATTGTCCTTCCAAAAGGGTCATATAGCACTCTATTATGTCTAAATAGTGTGGCTTTGCTCTCTCAGCCATCACACTCCACATCCAGCAAATAACAGAGGACTTATCACGTGCTTCTTTCGCCCCGTGCTCAACGCAGGCTGAGGAAAATATCGGTTTGCAATCAGATACAAAATCCAGTGCAGCTGGTTTTTTCATAGTGTGTGGTTTTGATTTCGCAGACAAAAATCACACATCATAAAATATTTCTTTGGTCGTGATTCGAAATCGAGTTGATTTTGTGATCATGGCTACAATGTCAATCTAAAAGCCAGTGATAGCACCGTATAGACTTAAATAACATTAGTATACAGCTAGAAATACAGTAGTGGAAACTGGAAAATGTAAATGAAATGAATGATAATAATCTATTTTTGTAACCTCAAGCTTACTTTGATATTTTTTTTTTTTTGTTTCCTGACTTAAAGAAACTTTCTGTTTATGTACTTATTCACATATGGCATGGACCTAAATCACATTGATTGATGATATAAATAGAATGAAGAAATCTTCTGACATGAACAGCACATTAATCATGTAGACATTATCCCATAGACTGCTTTTTTTTTTTTTTTTTTTCATAGAATTGTATTAAGAACTTTTACACCCACTAGCTCAGTATTAAAAGGTATTGGGTTTAGTAGGACGAGCATACTGGCACTACCACGCAGCCATTCTAGGGCCTCAGTGATATCCAGTATCAACTGTAAGTCCCTGATGATAAAACACTACCCAAATGGTATAAATACAGTTAGTATTTTTTTAAAGTGATTGCAATTGCACAGTCTAAATCCAATTCAACAAAAATCAAACAGAGGCCTATTGCAAGAGACAAAAAAGGTTGGAGAAATGTTTGGCCCTGTTGCTCATCTTCTCTCTCTCTCTCACTCTGTGCCATTATTTTTATATCTTGTGCCCATTCCTGAGAAACCTTGGGTGACCTAGCTTTCCATAATTGGTCCTGATACTCCATGTCTGTCTCTGTTTGCCCTGAGGCTGGCAGTCCCCCACTCGGCCACTGATCCCCCTGCACTGAGCTTAAAGCCTACTGAACCATGACCCCATCCCACCCCCTAACACACTAACATGGTATCTCAGTGGCCAACACACAACTCAGATTGACAGGTCACAGACCGAGCATGCTTTGGCCACCAGTCAGCTAGCATCAGTCTCCACTCGTTGTCTAGTGGCACAAATAGGACAAGATGCACATTGGCTGCCCTGTTCATGAGCTGAGAGCAGAGATCCAGTGCAGGGCAGTTATTCCGATTAAGTGCTTTGGCCTTATTTTGTCAAAGGCTAAATATGCCCAAGTTTGTGCATGTAAAACTATGGGGCTTGACAACTTGGTCTATTTTATTTAAAGTCTTTACAGCATCACTATTTCATAAATAATTAGTAAATGTGTTTTGTGTACCAGAAGATATCTAAAAGTTGTAGCTTCATAAGACCACAGTGTCCTTAGTAGTACTATCACAATTACACTGTGTATATCCTTGTTCAATGTTCTCTCATTCACTCATCTTCTATACCGCTTTATCCTGCATTCAGGGATGGAGCCTATCCCAGACCTGGAGTCTATCCCAGGAGGCTTAGGGCACGAGGCAGGGTACACCCTGGACAGGGTGCCAATCCATCGCAGGGCTCGCACACATACTCACACACTCATTCACACACTATGGGCAATTTTGAAATGCCAATTAGCCTAACCTGCATATCTTTGGACTGTGGGAGAAAACCAGACTAAGCACGGGGAGAACATGCAAACTCCATGCACACAGAGATGGGAATTGAGCCTGGCCGGGAGTCAAACCCGGATCCTGAGATTAAATTGCACTGTGCAAGGCGACAGTGCAATTTAATTTCAGTTTATGTGCGTTTTATATACATCTGTTACATATTCATGCCCCCCCCCAACAGACTTTATTTAATCTGTACAGTTATTAAATATTGTGTGCTCTCTCTGTATAGTGTCTATGGGTGTCTAAAGTGTTACAGCACTTTTATCTCACTTGAAGAGTGAATCAGCCATAATCAAATTCCTTGTGTGCATTAACATACTTGGTGGATGAAAAAAATATTCTGATGAAAATATAGTTTTGAATTACTATTTTTGAAAATGCTGACAAAAGGTAAAGAATTTTTTATTTTTTTCCTTTTTTAATCTATAATTTGGTATTTACTAACTTTTTTTCAAATGTAACTTTGCTTTGGTTTTTATCATCAATCCACACATACTGTATAGTATTTGTTTTTTTAGGTACATTGATGTTTCTTCACTTTTCCTAGCACTCACATCTTAACATTAATGTTGCTGTTCATTAATTTTTTTTTTACGTGGATGGACATTTTTAAATATTTTACAAACTATTGTTTTAAAAGAAAGATGTAAAAACATTTTAGGAAAAAAGCATACATGTGGGTAGGACCTTGGTTCTCACTATACTGTTTACTGCACCATAACAGCACATAAACTACAGTACAAAGTTGAAATATTTATTACAGTAATGTTTAAATCACTTTTTACACTCAGATTTTGTACTTCAAGTAGCTTAAGATCAGGCAAAATCTCATCTGTACTTATAGTTATCTATGGCAATTAGCACTTAGCATCTACTGTAGCACTCAAGGCAGTGATGTTAAGTAATGCAGAAATCTCTGGCAGCAACACTGGACTTCACAATAGACCAAAAAGCCACTGCAAAGAAGACCTTGTGAAAATAACATATTTGTTTCCAATTACTTAAAAAGTTTGTTGGATTTAAGGTTCACTTGCTGTCAAACAAAGACTATACAGTATATAGATGGCAGTATATAGCATTCTTTCACCTCAGAAATATTGCCAAGATAAGAAATATATTGTCACTAAACGATGCAGAAAAACTAGTTTA
>JAQMYJ010000033.1:32079581-32091744 GCA_030014305.1 Clarias laeviceps | reverse complement strand
TTACAAAAAAAGAAAAGGAGAAAACAGAGCTCACACCACACGGGCGATCACAACACTGGCGCGACCCACCAATTTTATTCAGTGTCTTTAATTTTTTTTTTAATATAAATAATATAGTCTAAGTACCCATTACTGACAAGGAAAAGAGTTTGCAGAAATAGTTAAAAGGTTAAAGCAAAAAAATAATCTGATCATCTTTATTGTAATCAGTGATATTGATATAATTTCTGGTTGAAGCCTATGCATCTTAATAATAAGTATCTTATTCATAGCTTATTCTAAAATAGATTATTGCATCCGGCACATAACTGTTCATAACATTCTTTTTACTAAACATTAGGTTAAACTTTGGTCTGATATCCATACTGTAAAAGGTACATTAAATTCTGTCTAGCCAGTTTTGCATGATACTGTGACAAAATCTGGCTGTAACTGATAAACATGGCTCATTCTTTGATTGAAAACATTTCCTCTAACACACTCTGAGGACTCGGATGTGAGAATCGTGTGTTTAGTGCTGTATTGCTCGGAGTAGGTTGATACAGCTGGACAGTTGGGGGGAGTGGTTAAAGTTTAAAGCCATTGAAGATTGTTTTCACAGATGCTTTGTTTTTTCCTCTCACGTCCACTTCAAAAGGGAAAGAAATCTGAGTCACACCAGAGCAAAGTTTGGCCTGGAATGAGTGAGAATCAGCTGAACCTACTATTGAGTTAAAAAAAAAATAGACAACAGAGTGGAGGATATTTTCTGTTCTGTCTCACTCAAGAAGAACAAAAAGAGGTCATGTGGAAAGGCCAGTTAACCTTCTGACCTGTATAGAGTAATTGGTCTTATAATAGCAGGCACTGGAATTGTGCTGAGTGCATCCCGAGAACATTTCTGATCAAACTGCTTCCACCTGTTCAAAGAGGAATTTACCACTGTCCCACACTCCATGTGACCTCTATGACTACAGGGCCAGAAACGTGTCCCTCGGGTCCTGTTGTGTGAAATCTGACCCTTCTTGTAACTTCCTTTTGGACAGTGCAGTGGTGAGAGGTGCTCCGTCCACCAAGGTAAGACTCAGTGGTGCCAAGTCTATCCAAGGGAACAGTTATCACCAGATGACTTCACTGATTACAGACATACTTAATATTATGCATATTCATTGGTTATCTGCTGATTGAACTGCAAACTACCTGGTTATGTATTTACAAAATAGAGTCAAACACACTATTTACATATTTACAAAGTAGATTCAGGATATTTACAGCACATATGTGCTAAGTAGTATTTCCTTGGTTTAAAAAAAATAGAATCAAATAATTTATATGTTTAGAATATTTTTTGTATTCAAAAAATAATAATTATGCTAAATATTTACTGTACATATTTACAGAAAAGAGTCAGATTATTCATGAATTTACAAAATAGTGTCAAACTTTTTTTTTTTTTTTTTATATTAATCAATATAAATAAGTCCTTAGAATGTAGTTGGGAAATAGACGCAAAGGAAACAGTTACAGTGAATTATCTTGTTAATTATTATCAATATTAAAAAATTAGAATTAAAAAAAGAAAATCAAACAAAAAGGATCCAGGTTTGATTCCTCCCTCTGCATGCATGGAGTTTGCATGTTCTCCTTATGCTTGGTGGGTTTCCTCCAGGTACTCTGGTTTCCTCCCACAGTCCAAAGACATGCAGATTAGGCTAATTTGTGTTCCTAAATTGCCCATAGTGTGTGAGTGGATAGGCATCCAGGGTATACCCCGTCTTGTGCCTTAAATCTCCTGGAATAGGCCCACGATACTGTATAGAGGATAAAGTGGTATAGATGATAAGTGAGTCAGTGAGAATGTGTAAATAGCAAAAAATAATTGTAATCTGATAATCTGAAACAATATGTATCAATAACTGGATGTTGTAAAAATTGGAATTTCTCATCAGGTGTTTTTAAAGGATAGTAATCAGCGATTGGATGTTGATAAGAATAGTGATTAGTTATTGGATGCTAGGAAAATAGTGATTAGTTATTGGATGCTAGGAAAACAATGATTAGTTATTGGATGTTGATAAGAATAATGATCAGTAATTGGATGTTGATAAATAAAAAATAGTGTTCTGTGATTGGTTGTTGATAAGAATAGAAGCTAGTTATTGGATGTTGATAAGGGAAGGTGATCTGGGATTGGATGTCAGGAAGAATAATGATCAGTGATTGTATTTTGGGTTGGATTGGATAAGAGTAGTGATTGGTGATTGGATATTAGGAATAATAGTGATCAGTGTTCAGAAGTCAGAAAGAATAATGATCAGTGATTTGATGTTGGGAAAAATAGTTATTGGATTTCTCTCAAGTCATATGGCTAGAAGCTGTGGCATGAGCTGGAGAACTGTTTCAGTTGCATAACAGTCACTAGCTATCCAAGATTTGGATCTAATGTGGTATAAAATTTGCCAAATCTAGTCAAAGTCAATAAGTTATAATAAGAAATAAATAAGAAGTTACAATAAGAAATACAGGTAACATAACAAAGGGCTAATGAGATTGTGACAGACGACACTGGTCTAACTGCAACAGTAAATCTTTTTCCTTGGGAAAAAAAAAATCTCCATTACAGTCTTCATCAAATATGCAGTTCAGTACAGCACAAAATCAAAACAAAGCACAAAAGAAAAATCAGTTATGCAAATCGTTTCAATTAATCAAGGGAAATGTAGCCCATGGAAGAGAGAAAGTTGGAATGCCACGTGCATGGAGTCCAAATGGCAAATGCTAAGCCGTGTTATTTGCATCTATTAAACTTTAACTTCTGAATTGAGCATGGATTATGCTGATTACTAGTGGCGCTTTCCTCCAGAATGGCTACTCCATCTAAAGAACACTTTATTAATCTAAATTTGCTATTTGTAAAACTCATAATCTGGAGTGGTGTTTGCGACGGCAAATTGAATGTAAGTGCAATATCTGAGAGGATTTTTTTTTTATGTTGTGTTGTTGTTTTCTTTTTTCCTCCTTTACAAATCAACAAACATGCATTTATCAGGCAATCTCCCTCATTTCTTTGTGAATTAACATAGTCGTAGCAATAATACCAGCACTGCTGATTTGATACAGCTCATTATGAAGGTAATGAAAACATGCTTATTTTACAATATTAGCAAGAAGCAGAATTACATCCTTGTGCAGAAATGCCAAATATATACGCAACACCCAGTGTATTTCTTTGCACAACCCCTTAATCCATACTCTTGACAAGAAAGATGACCAAGAAAGAGACTGAGAGGAAGAAAGGTATAGAAGGTCGGTGTAAAAATGGAGTGTCTCTGAGCTCTATCTGGGTATTAATTTCATGCCACCAACAGTGGTCTCTGTGCGCCACATTTTCGGAGCCGTGGCCCCCGGCGACGGATTGATCCACTTCACCGGCTCAGTGGGGGAGCTGAGGATCTGGAGGGGATCAGCAGGGCTCCAAATCAATAAGGTTAATAGATGTGGGGGCCACGCAGTCAGAGGTGAGCAGCCTGGCATTTTCCGTGCCAATGAAGAAAATTCCTGATGACGAGATGTCACATTCAGGGCTTGCATTAGCGTCAGCTTGATTACCTGCAGCCTCAGTGTCAGTTAGTGGGTTAGTCTGGGACTGCCCATTATCAGGAATTATCTTTACTCTGAGTCATCTTCCTTCCCCCTACACGCACACACACACATACACACATACTTAATACATGACTTGACTTTGCCATCACTTCCTTGGACAGGCCCCAACAAATTGCCGAGCCATTTTGCCCTCCTCTTTACTGTGCTGATTTCTATACAGCCCACAGTTTCATAATCACTTGATGCGTAATTTGCCCTAATTTTGAATTTGCCGTCGAGTATCTCCCCCCTTTTAAAACACTCACCCTTAAAAGGCCTTACACATCCGCTTTTTAGAGGGCATAATTGTGCAGTAAACGGCAGGGAAATAAAAGGAAACAGGAAAAAAAAAAACTATTGTGGCTCGGTTTAGTTCAACGACAAAAAGAGGTCAATAGGAGTTTAAACCGAGCCATGACTAACGACTTCGCTGTACGATGCCATGCTGGACTAAGACATTAATTTCCCTGTTGCTTCATCAATAAGTTATCACAACCATTCAACATATTTAATGTTAATTTCTCAAAAAAAAACAATAGCTTAATTATTTTTTATAGAAATGTAAACAGGAAGTAAAAAAAAATATATATATAAATTAAAGCTGATGATCCAGAAGAATGGGCTTACATGCAGGCTTGAATTGTCTACGTAATTGTTAATAAACTAAAATTACCCGCTCATGTTTGTGCCCTACCTAACGAGCTCACAGTATGGCTATCACTCAGCTCTAGGCAATTAAAGGCTTGCCACCACAGATTTCGCCATGCAGGAAGTTTCACAGTCACTCCTCTCTCATTGTAATGTACACAATCCCATTTACATGTCTGAATGGACCCTTTTCATGTGTTTCCGAGCACCGAGTTCCAGGCCCTGAATGGGGAAATGCAAATTGGGTTGCTTGCTGGTCTATTATGTGTGTGTTTTCTTGCCTCCTGTACCTGGTGGTGAGAATCTGGAGGGGGTCGACATGCCTCTACTGCACCACACCTCCACCACACCTTTCATTATTCATTATTCTATGCACCTGTAAAGGCTTCATGATACAATGTGGAAGGAAAAGAGAGTCATGCTGGCATGTGGTCTGAATCTAAGCATTGAGACCCAGAAGAAGAAAAAAAAAACACAGTACACTTTATGATGAACACATGTACACCTGCTCCTTTGTACAAATATCCAATCAGCCAATCAAGTGGAAGGATGAATAAAATAATGCTGATACAAGAGCTGTTATCAAACATCAGAATAAAAAAAGAAAAACGTTATTTCAGGGCTTTTAACCATGGGATGCTTGTTTCAGAAACAGCTGATTTCCTAGTCTCTGGCTATCCAATATTGTGAGCTGAAACACATTGTTAAGCTAGTTAAAGGTGAATTGTCAGACTAGTACAAATAATCACTCTTTACGCTCGTGCCAAAGCATCTTAGAATAAGGTGGATGAACTGCAGTAGCAGAAGTCTACATCAGGTTCCACTCCCGTCAGCCAAGAACGAGCAGCTCAGGCTACATTGGGTACTCAATGAATGAAAATACACAGGTCGATCTCCAGCTTCAAGCTTGAAACCACTCACTCTCACTCACTCACTCTCACTCACTCATTCTCTATAGCGTTCATCCTGTACAGGGTCGCAGGGGGCCTGGAGCCTATCCCAGGGGACTCAGCAGGATTCATCCTGGATGGGGTGCACACAAGTACACACACTCAAACACTACGGGCAATTTGGACACGCCAGTTAGCCTGATGTGGAATGTCGGAGGAAACCAGAGTACCCAGAGGAAACGCACCAAGCGCAGAGAGAAAAAGACGTATCTGTTTCTCCAGTACTTGAACTAATCCCCCCGCCCCCCCCCCCCAAAAAAAACTCTTTCCAGTTGTTTGACTAATGGCACCTAGTTATTAACCTAGTTAACCCAGTGTAAGTATGTATCCAGTGATGTAAACTTTAAAGCACTTTTTGTAAGTCGCTCTGTATAAGAGCGTCTGCCAAATGCCTAAATGTAAATGTAAATGTACACTCTACACACACAAGAACTCCCATTGTGGAACTCAATCCCTTGACCCTGAAAGCGTGAGGCCACAGTGCTAAAGTACTATGCCACCATGCCTCCACAGGAGGAAACCAACAGCTTCTGAAATACTCCAACCAGCTCATCTGGCACCAACAAGAATGCCAGGTCAAAGTCACACACATCACACTTTGTCCACATTCTGGTGTTTGATGCATTTATTGTCTGAAGCTCTTGACCTGCAAGTACATGATTTAGTGCATTAAACCTCTGCCACACATTACTGACTGACTGGATACTATATACTCTGTGTATTGTGCTTAGGTTTTAACCATGTAAACTATTATTACTAGAATACGCTGCATACACTTCCTGGATTATAGATGTATCATGCAATAAAATCCAAGGGGGAAAAAACACCATAATTGTAGGGTAATGTGCAAATTGTCTTTTGGGAATTTGTCTTGGATTCATACCAATATCAGCACACAGCTGTGGAGATGATTTCGGTAATCGTTATGCAACGTCCTCCCCTTTAATAAATGCTGCAGGAGTTAATAGAAGAATAATAAAGAGTTTTTTGTCCAGTCTCTGACAGACATTTCCCAACCATGGTGCGTTCAAAGTACTGTATGTTCACTTCCAATGCTGTGGATTACAATGCATGGCTGAACTTTAGTGCCAGTTAACTCAGATTGGAGGAAAAGCTATTCATAAAGCACATTTACTAAAGTCATTTTGTACTTTGATGTGTAAAAGACTTCTCGTGGCATTAAGGCAAATGTCAAGTATTATTCATTAATCAAAGGACATTTGAAGTGCCTTCATTTTGTTAGACTCAATCTATAAAGTCGCGGAACCAAACCCTGCGGAACTACTAAAATCTAAACGCTTATCTACATGTACAGCAAAATTTCATAATCTATCATAGATGGAAATGTGGCATTCTATACAATTATGTTCTATAACAAGGAGCATTTTTATAAAATCTCTTGTTTACAAATATGATGTAAACAACTAATAAATAACTAATGTGGCTAAATGGTGATGTTATCTTTTAATGCATACCCATTAATGATTAATTCATGTCTATAAATTTAAAGTGCAGAGGATGGTGAAGGCATGTGAAGCCAGCCAACCATAGCTTTACAAATTTTTGCTCATGCTGAGACACGGGGCACGTATCACACTCAGAGGAAAGAGCTATACTCCCGCTTCATCATGCATCAACTCACAAATGCCTGCGCTTGACAAGTGTCACTCTGATTGACATGGGAAAGAGAGTATGGCCCAGATAGTCAGAGAGTATGGCGACTTTTACCTACTTGGCTCAACAGGATTTAAACTTGCGATCTCTAAACAAGAATAAATACTGATGCACCATTTGGGAGCTGTGTTACAAAATCAACTTAATGGATAAGAATTACACATCTTTGTCCATTTATCATTAATGTTTTATTTAAAAACAAGCCACGTCAACGGATTACTGATAAGACTGAAGAGGGGAAATAAAATTAGAGTAAATTGCATAAAAAAAAAGTTAATTAAAATTATAGGCGGCATGGTGGCTTAGTGGTTAGCACTGTCTCCTTGCACCTCCAGAGTCTGGGGTCGATTCCTGGGCCAGGTTCGATTCCCACCTCTGTGGGCATGGAGTTTGCATGTTTTCCCCTTGCTTGGTGGGTTTCCTGTTTTTTTTTCTTTCCACAGTCAAAAGACATGGAGATTAGGGTAACTGGCGGTCCCCAATTGCCCGTAGTGTGTGAATGAGTGTGTGTATGTGTGCACTGCAATGGGTTGGCCCTCCGTCCAGGGTGTACCCCGCCTCAGGCCCTAAGTCTACTGTAATAGGCTCCAGACACCCCATGTCCCTGTATACAGGATAAAGGGGTATAGTGAATGAGAGAGTGAGTAAATAAATTTTTTTATTTGTCTTTAACTCAATGAATCAGAGAGCCTACACAGTATCAACAAAATTGGTGTGAAAAGCTTACTTTAGCTATAAAATTTATATGCACTGATCTGGCAAAATATTAGGATACAAAACATTATGCATGGTATTGTAGGTCCCCCTACCCAATACAGCTCTGGCTCTTTGGGGCATGACTCCACAAGACCTTTGGGGGTGTGCTGTGGTTTCTGTCACCAGAACGTTGGCAGACATTTTGGGTGCCTACTCTTGCTCGACCTGGGGAGTTTAAAGGCCCAGGTCAGCTGCTATGAGCATGCATAGCAGGCTGTGGTGCATTGTTTGTTCTAGTGCCCTTCTTTGGTGGCCAGCAGTGACTTTTTTGTCGAGTTGAGCAGCATTGGCTTTTCTGTGGGATCAGACCACACAGACTAGCCTTTGCTCCATGCAGGCATAAATAAACTTTGTCCCATGATCCTGTCACCAGTTTACTGGTATACTGTATGTAATTGATTATTAATGCTAGTGTGTTAATGGTATGGATGATCAGTAAAAAAGCATGAGATTGGATAAAGTCTAACAGAGGATCTTCTATTTATTTTATCTATTACGAGCACTGCTTCAATATTTGTTTCCAAGATTTATTTAGTCCACTTAATTTTTTTTCTAGTTCTGCTGTTTTATATATAAGAAATAATGTTTGATTGGACCAATAATATCTCATAACGACATTAAGTTGTGTAATGTTGTGTAATGAAGAACTAAGACTGTGCTCATGGCTAATTTAACCGAGCAGCTAATAACCTTTCCATGGATGACCACTAAATTTAACAAGGCTGTCTTTTCTCTGTTCTTTAAACTAGTCCTCGTGAGCTTCTCCCATCTGTTTGTTTAGTCCCCTGTGCAGGACTGGAAGCACTTCTGAACCAGCGATGAGCAGCAGGTGAGTGCCACGAAACACTTTGAAGTCCAGGCTCCTTATTGATCGTCTGCATATTCTAAAAACCAAAGAAGACATCAAAGGCATGTATAAATTCTTGTGTCCAAAACAGGCCAGGCCGTGACAGCGTGGACAAGAAAAGCAGCTGCTGCTTGGAGATGTCCACAGTCCTTCCTTTATTTCTGCCCTTACTTCACACCTCACTTGTCCATTAGCTCCAGGCTTCTCTGCTCCATTAAACCAGTTCACTGCTCCTGTCATTGGTGGTTAAATGTGACAATGCTGAATATTCTGAATGATGGCTGTGTTCAGCAATCAGAAATAAGACTACCTGTCAGATGAAGATCTGTTTTAAACGGCGCAATTGTTAATTAATGATCCCAATAAAGTTTTGACCTAATTCCATTGCATAATGCATAATAAAATATTTTCTATGTCTGATTATACGATGGAGATCCTCTAACTTTAGACCTCCATTTCAAGGAAATTGCATTTTTTGGCTCATGTAATCAATCAGCGTGATCCTACTCTAGCATAAAAACAAACATTACCCGAAGTGAGCTTGAGGTAATAAGGTTTTTGTTTTCACTCCATTACCATGTTTCATTTATGTTTCACAGTTGTCACTATCATATTTGTAATAGTGCTGTGAGTTTTTCATCCTCCTCCTATTGCTGGCTTTAATCACGGACAGAACTTTTCAGTCATCTATCTGTGGTCACAATAACACTAAATCAGTATGTTGTGCATTCTACGACACAAGAATTATTGTGCAATTGTTGTCAAAAGTAAACCTGGCCTAAAAATAAAACATGCAATATATGGCTATGTTTTTTTGTAGTGTATGGTAGAACTGACTTTTTATCCATATTTAAAGAGGTTTTTCCACATATAATTTTTAAGAATACGTTAAAACGTTCTGTAAAAGACAAGATTCACATCCAATTACATTAACACATGATCTTTTCTGATTCTTGTTTTTCCAACGTTTGCACCATGGTCGGTCCTATGCTGTTTTACACTCCCAGTTCAGAAGGGTCAAATTATTGGGCTGCATCAAGCAAAGAAAACAACTAAGGAGATTTTAAGTGACTGGAACTGAGTTAAGAACCCTTCAACACATTATCAAAACCTAAAAGAGTAGAGATTGGACTTTGGAGAGATGTAAAAAGGTCAAGTGATCTGATGAGTCCAGATTGATCTTATTCCAGAGCGATGGGCGTGTCCGGGGAGAAAGGGAAGCACATGAAGCGATGCACCCATCATGCATAGTGTCCACTGTACAAGCCCCTGGAGACAGTGTTATGATCTGGTGTTGCTTCAGTTGCTCAGGTCTAGACTCGGCAACGTTATGTGCCAATAAAAAGAAGTCAGCTGACGACCTGAATGTACTGAATCACCAGGTCATCACATCTATGGAGTTCTACTTCCCTGATGGCATGGGGCATATTCCAGGACTCAGATTGTGAAAGAGTGGTTCTGGGAGCACAAAGATCATTTTTACTACATTGTGTTCTGTAATCAAAGCTAAAGCTGACTAAAGTTTTTTTTTAGGCAATGTATGAGTTCATAACAACATTGATGGATAATTTATAATTTCATTGGCAACATCTAACCTTGGATGATAAACTAACATACTGTATGAGCAGTATGACAAAAAAAAATGACACTGTGGAACACTGTTTGACTATAATATGGCTTTATACAGTACATACAGCTCCTTTAACCAGCCGCTGGAGTTTTAATTTTCTGCTTTCTCAATTTGAGAAGTGTTTAATGTGGATATGCGTGCGAGCTGATGCATGCTAAACTACAGACACAGCCATTCAAGATGGAAATAAAATCCTAGAGTAGCACCTGTAAATACAGGAATTAGCCCACATCCTTATGTAAATCTAATCCCATCTGAATAGGGTTCTAGTCTTTATTCACAATAATCATCTACAGTGCACATAAACTGTGAATACAGAGATTCAAAAACAAACGAAACCCTGTCCTACGTAACAATTCGAGGTACGCATTTTCTAAACAGCGAGTTTGCTTTTCTCAATATCTTTCTAAATGTTATAACAGTAAGCAGGGCCCAAAGCTAGCTTGCTACAAAGTGGCTCTGCAGCATCACCCGTAACCGAGTCTTCTAAACATTCTCCTCAATACTCTCATTCACAGTCAAGCAGTCATGTATCGATGAGTCGCTGTTGCGTTTGGAAAAATACAGTCATGTGAACTGTATTGGCCAGAGAAACACCTGCAGTGACACAGGTTCAAATCAAACTGACATCCACAGCTTCAACAAATCCTGTATGAGGTTCAATACTACATCGACGTCCTCGTTCAGCAGCGTGGCAGTTTTCATTTCTTTTGTGCTTTGGTCTTGTTGTAGCATCATATTGGTGTGTGTGTGAGTGTGTATGAGAGAGAGAGAGAGAGAGACGATAATCAGCTGGATACACCACTGTCTCGGGGCTTTGTTATATTCCTTGCGTAAGAATCTGACCTCATCGTGGCCTGGATGTCATCGTGACCTGATTTAACCTGTTTCCTGCAGCCTACCTCTCTCCTGTCAGCTGCCCTCGGTACACAATGTCTGCTAAGTGTTTGTGAAATTAGAACTCCAAATCCTCATTTTGCCGCTCCAAATGATTAGATCTATTTACGTTTAATGTTAAATGAGTATTTATCCATGCATAAATTAGCTGTGAGCAAAAACAATTCTGTTTTCTCATGAATTTCTCAGTACATGCTGAGAAATAATCTGTTAATAATCTGACTGAATAAAATGTATATGATTGCACATACAAACAAACTAACAAAAAGCCGGGGTGGGGCTTTAATTTAACTTTTTTTTTCTCTTTTTTGTTTAGTCGAACAAACTATGGCTTTCTAATATTTGTAACATTAGAAAATAATTAAAGGTGTTATATCGATGCACACTGTGTGCATTTCAAATTATTTTCCACAATATATTATTTGGTCCTGAATGTTGTGTTGAAAATGAAATGCAAAACAACTCTTTGGCAATTATTCAATTCATCATGTTGTGTCCTTTCAATAATCAAACTTTATGAAGTTTAGTTGTAACAAAATAATTTAACACGCAAGCAGTATGATTTTCTTGAGTGATGCAATAGAAAAGCTTCTGTCTTCAACCTTGCCATGGTGATCTGTGCCTAGAAGTCAAAGAGAGCAAAATTGCCCCTACTCTCAGGGTAGTGAGGCATGCCCTATCTCCCCTGTCAATCACAGTGATGCTAGCAAGTCATGGACACCCATGGACGCTCATGGACACTGATCAACAATAACATTAAAACCACCTAGGCTTTAGGTTTCACTTGTGTCACCGGGGTAACTTTAGAGCATGGCTCCACAGGGCCTCTGGGCTTGTGCTCTGGTTTCTGGCACTGGGATGCTGGGATGTGTGGGTTGTAAGGTGGGGTCTTCATGGATCAGAATTGTTTGTCCAGTGCAACGCAGTGATGGATACTTGATTGGATTGGCATCTGAGAGTTTGGAGGCTTAGTTGGTGGCCTTGGTTCCAGGGCGTGGTGCACAGAGTGTTCTGGTGCCTTTCTTTCATGGGCAGTATTGACTTTTTTGGATGATTTTTGTGCTGCATTGGCTTGTCTATGGGATGAGACTGGACAAGATGGCGTTTGGCCTCTGTAGTTAAGGGTAAGCATTCAGTGGC